>PVLC010014532.1:0-38558 GCA_004027655.1 Graphiurus murinus | reverse complement strand
TTTTTTTTTTTTTTTTTTTTTTTGCGGTACTGGGGGTTGAACTTAGGGGCATTCTACCTTCGAGCTATACCCCCAGCCCTATTTTTTTTTATTCTTTATTTTGAAACCGAGTCTCACTAAGTTGCGGAGTGCCTCACTAGGTAGCTGAGGCTGGCTGCGAACCCGGATCCTCAGGTCTCAGCTTATTTTTCATTTTTAGATGGAACATTTTTATAATAAAAGTGGCATAGTCAGTGTAAAAATGAAGAGTAAATTCTCAGTTCTTTTATTTACAGTTTTGAAAATAAAGAGAGTCAGGCATAGTAGTACATGCTTGTTGTAATCCCAGAACCTGGGAGGCTGAGACAGGAGGATCCCAGGTTTGAAAACACCTCAGCAAGCAGTGAGACTCATCAACCTAGTGAGATCCTGTTTCAAAATTTAAAAAGTAGGGTTGGGGGGTGTAGCTCAGAAGTAGAATGTTCCTGGCTGTCTCCATCAGTACTCAATAATTTTTTTCTTAACATCGTGAAAACACTTGGAGTTAAAATTTATTGAAGTATTTTAATCTATTATACCTATGATCTTTATTGATTCTCAAATTATCTCATATTTACCCAGTAGAAAGGCTATTTTTTTTTCCTTTCTGCAGTGCTGGTTGAACCGAGGCCTCAAGATTTCCAGACAAGTGCTATACCCCTGAACTACATTCCTAGCCCAGAAGGGCTCTTAAAGTTGGCTTCTAAGATGTTTTGAAATATTCATGTCCCCTCTTAACTCTGATTGTGATATTGTATCCCTTTGGAACAGGCTATTCTCTCCCTCCCACTCAGCCTCCCCCTTCTGTGGATTGATCTTTCCAGGTGTTCTGTCACCTGATTTTAACTTTAGGATAGCTCTAGAAGGAGCTAGTTTTAAAGGGTAAATTATTGAGATACACAAAAGTGCCAACACGCATTGGTTTTCAACAGCCTGTTTATTCCTTTCACAGGTTATGCTATCTTGGGGAACCGAATTCACCTGGCATTTGGAATTCTCATTCTTTGGTGGTCCCTCAAACCCAGGTTGCAAACTGCTCTTGTCTTTTGTGTCTTGTCACTGCCTGGTGCAGGGTAGCCCCTTGCATACCTGCTGAATGAATCAATGACTGGGTGAACATATGAATACACAAACTCATGATCTCCTTTTAATTTGGGGTCATAAATCTAATTTGAAATATTGTGCTGTGAAACTGAGAACCAACTTAGCTGATACGAGTGACTGTACACTGTATGACCAGGCCGAGAGTTCATTTCCTGAGACATTTTTGAGGAGGGCTTCCCAAGCAACTGTCCGTTGTATGGAAAAACATTCCATGTGTAGTCTTTCAGACACTCATTTTGACAAGCACCAAAGCAAGACACATGCTTTGGAGTGTTATGGGAATTTGTGTCAACAGTTTTAAATAATTTAATGAATTGGAAGGGGGCAGAGGTGGCATAAAATTATGGTTACTTTATCCATTTTTTCCCTCTGATCTGTTTAGGTGATTTATCTATTCTGATTCCCTTGAAGTGTTTAGTGCTGAGATCTCATGGAAATAGGTGTTCTAAAAGACACTAAATATTGCTTTTTAATTACCTCATGGCCTCAAAGGAACAAGTAATCCTCATCTTCTTTTTATTGGCACTAAAATTCTCTATAACCACCAGCTCCCATAAAGATCATTCTTTTTAAAGCCTTGTTTTTCTGCAAGGAATGTTGATTTTCTGAAAAGATCACTGCAGAGTGGAGTCAAGAAAAGAGTAATCTTTTAATTGTCATTCAAGTCAGTGTTTCATGGTCTATCAGGGCACTAGGAGCCACCCTAATTGGAAAGGATCCATGTGTTATAATAAAATTACTTATCCTTCAGAAAAAAAAGAAAGCAATGGTTTTGTAACATGTTATATATCAGTTTTCACATATACACAAGATATGATATTTGGGGAGCAGTAGTGCATAGTTTCTTGTGGACTTAATTCCAAGTCTGTGCTTATGGTATATCTTATTCCTTAAATCAATAATTTACCTAAAATGTTTTTACTGCACACATCCCAAAGATAAATAATTTTTGAGCATTTAACCTCAAGAAATTAGGCTGCACCATATGAAATTGACATTTTATAGGTCAAATTTTCTTCAAACACAGGCAATTTCATATGTTTGCAACCTCTATCTTATTTATTATTTATAAATATGCATGCATATACTGTTAGCACAAATTAATATGCCAAGCCACAATAACTCTTCAGGTAAGGGTCAATCAGATAGTAGATAAAAAATCTGTATTTCAGATAGTCTCCTGGATAATTTCCAAATTGTCAGTTCTGAGCTAAACTGATCATTATAGTTTTTTTACCCTGGCACTAGTTGAAAGCTTGACCTGGGACATATATCAGCTTGGCCAGATTCATATTGTATCCATGTGTCTGCATTAATTTTGTGTGTGTGTTTGTATGTGTGTATGTGTGTGTGTGTGTGTGTGTGTGTGTGTGTGTGTGTGTGTGTGTGTTGCTGGGGAATGAACCCAAGGGCATTCTACTTCCAAGAAACAACCCCAGCCCTATTTTTCTTTTTGCCAAGTTGCTGAAAGCCTCACTAAATTGCTGAGGTTGGCCTTGAATCTATAATCCTCCTGTGTCAGTCTCCCAAGTGCTGGAGTGACAGGTGTACACCAACACACCAGGTACATTTTTACTATTTTTTGTTAATGTACAGGTTCTTTATAGAAATCTCTCTAAGTCTTCTGTCTATTTTGAGAGGGAGTTCTAATTAATAAATCAAAAATAAGTAATGTAATAAATATATAAAACCAATCTGTCCAGACCACTAAATCAAAATATGTTGCAATACAGTCAAAGAAAAAGCTTTACTATGTTGACTCTGACATGCGGCTAAGTGGTGGTGCCATCATCAAGTGGGATATTAAATTTTAGTAGACTTCAATTTATTCCTAATTTTCCAAATGATGAAATGGGTATGAATACAGTTTTTCTCCTAATTTCAATTGTGCTTCTCGCACACGTTCTTTCCATGTGGTTTCAATTTCTCACAATAAGGTGCTGGGTTCAGAGCTGTAGCCCCTTAAATAAACATTCAAGGAAACCAGGTGGGTGTTGTTTAGACTCTTATGATATAGCCTTGGAAATCCATAGTATCATTACTACATCTTTAATTAATTCAAGCAATTACAAGCCCAGCTAGATGCAGGAAGAGGGGCATAGACCTCTTTGAAAGAAATGTCAAAGAATTCGTGGCCATTGTTTATAAAGTACCACACTACACATATACATATAGCACCCTTAGCCAATGGATGTCCATATTTGCTGCCTTGAGAGATACAGAGCTCATTAGCACCAAATGGAAGCCATTCCTTTGCTGGACAGTATTAAATACTATAAAATATTTTCTCAAATTGTGCAAAAATATGCTTTATTTTTTTTAATTAATTTATTTATTTTTTAGCATGGATTTTTATACATTTCTTGGGTACAACAGGGTTAATCACACATTTTTGTTGGGTACAAGCTAGTACAGGTAAAGACATCCATGCACATATTACTCATTAACCCTTCCCCAATTCCCACCCACCCTCCCCCTATCTCCAGGTCAGTTTAGTGATTGACTTTGATGTGATCTTGTAAGTATATCATGCTCATTAGGGTGTCCCCCCTCCTCCCATTACCTTCCATTAAGTCAAATTTTTTGTTCACCTAAGAATTCTCCTTCACCTGACCCAACAAAGTCAGGCAAAAAACTTATAGAACTGATCAACAAATTCATGCTTTCTTATTTCTAGTTTTACTTCCTCCTTTTGTCCTCAGGAAAGGGACAGAGCAAGTAGTTGTTCCCCCTTTTAGCTTCAAAGTGGCTTCGAAGTGAACCCTGTGTGTGTGTGTGTGTGTGTGTGTGTGTGTGTGTGTGTGTGTGTACACTTTGAGGCTCACATTCTTTCTTTCTCTGACCAAGTTTCCTATGTATCTCATCACCTGGTTATCCCCCTTAAAGTGCTGACAATTTTGAACATGCTTTCCATTTCATACTGTCCCTACAAGATTATTTGTATATGATATGCCTCACTCCCAAATTTATGTATTTATAGAATAATTCAGTAGAGCATATTGTTAATATATCATCTTTCAGATCCTCAGAGTGCCAGCATGCTCTGAGCCAAGGAGAGCTGCTATGGTAGACTGTACTAGATGCTTTCAGGCAGCAAATGTTTGTGCCCCATATGGCAAATGTTCTCAGCCAGTGAACACTCGACTGCACCATACTGAGTTGAAAGTGTTCATCAATGTGTGTTATCTGTCCTCAGGAGCCTCACTTGATGCCATATATTTTTGTATTCTGGTGAACTGTTTGAAACTGTAATGGCAGACAAAATGTATGCAAGTGGTAGTGCTGAGGCTGAGGCAAAGCAACACAGGAAGAATATCATACTGCGTGTTAGCATGTGGGCTTCCGGCAGCTCGAGGAGCCTTTGATGAAAAGGTCAAGGTAACAGATGGTAAAGATCAGCAGGAAATTAGGGATTGGCATAAGTCCTTTTGACATTCTGAAGGGCATTGTAAAGCATCCCTGTAGGAATGACCAGTATTTATCTGAAAAAAAATTCCTAGAAGAAACTAAGGCTAGTGCAGGTCATGATTTCTAGTGATTTAACAAAAATGAAAGAGTGCTGGACACTGTGGTGCCAGGAGCTCTTCTGTATGGGGACTACATGCTTAGGACCAGGTGTCATGCAGGGGCAGTAGGCATTCCCTTTTCAGAAATGAGTGCTCCACCAAAAAGCATATTTCTATATTCTAGGTGAGTTTTGACCAGGAAGACGGAAGAAGAATTAATTTTCCTACAATACAACATTCTCTGTCCATTATTTGAGTTGACTTTTGCTTTTCAAATGGCCACATTACACCACTGACCCATCTTAAGCTTCTTCAATGAACATCTCCAGACCCTTTTCCGATGAGTTCTAGAAAGCCAGTTCTCTGCCTCACCACCATTCTACTGCATAATCTGGTTGTGGTGGTGATAAGGACTATGACTGGTGTCTGTTGGACACTCGCTATTTATTCTCTAGGCACAATTAAGGGTTTCCGAATCTTTACAACAAACCTATGATCATCATAGTTTTTACTTTTATAAGGTAGTTACTTATATTCTCTCCACTTTATGTACGGGGGGATTATAGAAGTTAAATAACTTGCCCAAGGCGTCTTATGGACAGTAAGTGGGAGTGCTGAGATCATGTAGCAGTTGGGCTGATGTCAGATATTGAATATACTTTGGGGATGTCAGCTGTTTTACCCAGGATGGGATTGTATTCATAAATTTCATGAGAGATAGACTTGATCTGGCACATGCTTATTTAGTTCACAGTGGACGAAGAATGAATGAATGAATGAATGAATGAATGAATGAGTGAGTGAGTTATGGAGCTGTCTATCAGTGAGTTCCCCAGTAATCATCTATGATGCATAACCCAGCTTTTCTTGATGTGAGTCATGTCTGTCATTCTTAATGTACACTGAAATGTTTTTCTGAAAGTATGGTTGCATAATTACATGATTCCATAAAAAAACACCTTTCTGGGAAAGTCACCATGCAGTAAGGCATGAGGATCCTTTTGCTTAGGACCCATTAGGTATCTCTGCTTTCCAAATATCTAAAATACTAATAGCAGCCTCTGACATTAAATTATTTACTGGGCATTCCTAAAAGGAAGAAAGCAGGCCTTAAAAGAAGAACATATAAGGAATCCTACTTCTGGCTCTCAGTGGAAATTGCCCTGATTCATGTAAGCTCTAAAGACTGATGGCATCCATCATTGAAATTGTGTGACAAAACAAAGCTGAGATGGTTGATTTGAGCTTTCTAAAGGGCCAATTGACTTATTTTGTCTAATGGCACGGGAACAGAAGTGATGTGTGCTACTTCCAAGTAAAACCTTTTGGAGGCCTAGTATATTATACTGCCAAATGGCTTTTTTTTTCTGCTTTAAGGCCAGCAATATGCCAGATACAAGTGCTCCATTAACCTGGGCCCTAGAGTGAGGTAGACATGTAGCCAACCCACTATCACCGTGCAGCACTAGCAAGAAATGAGTTGTGAATTACTGAGGACTTGGAGTATTTGTAGCACACTTAGCCTAAGCTGAGTGAGTTAGGAATATGCTTGAAGAAATCTAGGCTAATGTTAGAGAAAGGTCAGGTATAGGGGAACCTTGTAGTCCCAGGCACTTCTGACAGGGGACAAGCCTGAACACAGACACCATCTAAGAACGTGGCTGGTTAGACGGGATGGAGGCAGATAGAGAGGGGATTCAGTCTATGGTCAAAGTGGGGCCACAATGGAGGGCCTGTGAATAATATGAAAAAAGATGCTATCTTCCTTCTTGTGACAGAAAGTAAATGACATTATTTCTTCTAATCTTATTGCTTCCTCCCTATCACAACCAAATTTATAAGACTTTCCTTTGAAATACATAGCTCCCTACCATCTGTCAGTACCTTAAAAATCACTACAATATCAGAAAGTTAATGAAATACTAAATGGGCTTTTATTTTACTTATTTACAGGGGTAGGTTGTGCATTGCAGAGTCTACTGTGCCACTGAGAAATCAGGTGTCTAGATCACCCTGCCCCTCTTCATAAGTCAACTGACCTATTCCACTTCAATTTATTTCGAATATTTGGCTTCTAATTAGGTTTCTTTTGTACAAGGGGCTCTGCAACCCAAATGCTGGAAAATCACTGCCTCCAATGAGGCCACGGGATCATTTCAAGTCTATTGAAATGATTATCATCAAATTCTGTGGCCTCTGCTTCCGTCTGTCCTAATCTCAACCCTTGTTTTTTGAGCATGTGGCTGAAGGATCTTTGCAACTGAGATAAATATTCATGTGCATTGCGTTTTGCTCACAGGCACTGTAGAAACTATATTTAGAACTCTGAATGTTGAGATGTACTGTGTCAACATTGAAATTTAATTACTATGATGGACTTTAAATCCATGTACCTTCTTGCACTGTGGAGTGAATATTACCTCGTGTTTGTTCATTTTCCTTGATGCTCCAATAGGAGAGGGATGCAATTTGTTTAACCAGAACACCCACCTTCCCTTCTCCAAACGAATGAAACGAACTCCCAGTTTTATGACTGTTTTATCTTTGTATTGTGAAAAAGAAATATTGTCTTGCTAAACTCTTTGGACACTTCCCAATATGCGCTATCTCTATGCTACTCCTATTATCACTCATTCTGGTAATAAATGATAATGTTCATTGCTAAGATTTGTAAAGTGCTGTCAAGTTAGCCCATTATTTTAAACTCAGGTTAAGGTAAGGAATTTAGATTTATATAAGCCCAGTGCAGTTTCATTAAGAACCAAAGACATTTTAATTTTTCTCTCTCTTTAGGCAAGGGACTTTACATTTCTTAATGTTACATTAATCAGTGTTTTAATATTTCTTCAAAATCTATCTGTTCTCTATATGCTATTTACTGTCTTTGTCAAAGTCAATGAACAGGAATAAAAAGTATCTACATGATATAGAAACTACTGCCTTCTTGGCCCTGCATAGTAGGTAAATGACTCCTGGTAAAAATGTATCTATCTACCATGGTTTTTTTTTTTTTTTCTATTTCTGTATAGCATTTTTATTTCATTTAAAATGAGTGGCATAAATCCTAGGTCTGAAAACTAATAGAATTTCTGCATGTACCTACTGATTCATAACCTTTAGGTTAGATTATGTGTCAGTTTGCAGTCAGTTGGCCGGATGAAGCAATGCTTTCAAACTGAAATGAAAAGATTTCTGTTATATTCCAGATGCCAGATATGAAGGCCAGTTTGGGTGGATTATTATTAGAATGATTTCATATTAGTCCTGATAAATGATACAGAATGAGCTGTAGGAAGTAGATACTGTGTCCTAAATGAGAAGAGACAAGGAAAGAAATGTGTTTGATTACCTGACATGAATTCACTCTGCAATGGGGGCTTAATTAGGAGCTCGGGGCCAGGCCCCATGCTGTATGAGTCCCTTGTCTAGTGCTGGGTGGCTTGTGTCTCCCCCTGGAAATCTGACTGCCCATCCAGTTCTCCTCCCCTCCCTCATGTCCAGAGCTCCGGCTATGGCCTTAAGGTGACTAGTTAAAGGACAAAGTTCTCTAGATGCTGAATCCTAGCATCAAAAAAGTAGGAACCCATGAAACTGCTGCTCTGTCCTAGCCCTGAGCTGACTGAGACAATATAAACAGCATGTGGTTATACATGGAATCTGAATCTGGTTCAAATCCCACATCTACAGCTTACTGGTCAAGTGATTCTGGGCAAATTAATCTCCAAATCTGTCTCTGCATCTGTAAACTGATACTGGTGTGAGGATTAAATGAGATCATCCAGACAAAAGTGTCCAGTCAAGTTCTGGATGCAGGGTGGCTCTTGACATGGAAATTCTAAGGCAAGCCTGGCCTGTGGGCAGCTTGACTCAGATCTAATGAGCTCCAGCAGGACCAGAGTAGTGGCATGTTTGTGGCAAAACCTGGAGGCTGGGATTGGTGAGAGGCGGGCTCCCAGCACCAACAGGTGCATATAGATCCTGCTCCTGGCTGTGACAGCACCAGCTCCCTGGAAGCATCTGCCAGGGAGGATCTTCTGGGCCCCCGGGGACCTGAGGAGGACTGGGGGCCATGCTGGAGAAACCTGGCATAGGCCTAAGGAGGATGGAGGGATAATGAAAGCATATCACATGTTTTGTCCCTTTTCCCTTTTCACCTACAAATGCTCTGCTCCTTGCCAAACCAGACTTCAGCCTACAGCCTGTTTCTTTGTGTATTATGTGTACCGCTAAAGCCATCCAAAAATAAATGATGCACCCAGTAAATGTACAATAGTCATGGATACTTTTTTATTTAGCTTTCTCCTTCCTTCCTTCCTTCCTTCCTTCCTTCCTTCCTTCCTTCCTTCCTTCCTTCCTTCCTTCCTTCCTTCTTTCCTCCTTCTTTTCTTACTTCCTCCTTCCCTCTCTCCCTCCCTCCCTCCTTCCTTTCTGTCAATATAGGGTCTGTCAAAAGAAATATAATTTTAAAAATAAATAGAGCATTCCACCTAGGCTTTCTTTTTTAGTGAAGCCATATCCAAATAAAGTCTATACTGTCTTCACCCTGATTCCTTCCTTTTCACATACTCTGATTTCTGCTCTTTCTACCACAGCAAACTCCAGCCTCTGTATGTTATACAGAGCACATAGGATGTGTCAATAAAAGTCACTAAGAAATAGAAGCAAAGAAAAGAAAAAGTGAACAGAATTTCCAAGCTTACAAGAGTAATGTACTTGATATTCGCCATGGGCAGGCTACTGTGGTCAGCCCCTATGTGCTGGCTGGCCATTAACCAGTTTGTCCTTAGTGCCATTTCCTTCTATTTTTTTATTCTGCTACCAATCATAGGAAATACCATTTTTCATGCTCTCTTGACAACTAGTTTTCCGGTAGTTCTGACTGTAATAGAGTATTTCTTAGTCTCTTTTGTGCTGCCACAAGAGAATACCTGAAGCCAGATACTTTATAAAGAAAAGGGGTTCAACTTATAGTTCTGGAGATTTGAGACCATGGAACTGGCATCTTCTGGTGAGGGCCTCATGGTGGCTGGCATCAGTGGAAGTCCTGCATGCAAGAGTGGTTAATGGCATCTGTAGATGGGGGACTTAGGGGGAGGGGCCAGGCTCCTGTACAACCACTTATTCTCCAGAGCAGTAATGCAGACCACAAGACCTGCATTAATCCCTTCTGGAGGCTATGCCTGACTCAATCACATCTACTAAGCCCCACCTCTTAAAGGTTCTACCACCTCAATAGTGCTACACTGGGGATCAAGCCTCCAGCACAGAACCACCCACCCCTCTCCTAGGGAAAAAAACCATAGCAGGGTGCTAGCAGAAAATTGACAGGTGGTGGATGGGGAGAGTTGAAGTAATTCTCCCTCTGCCTTGGGTATCTCCTCTGTCTTCATTCCCAGAGGATACCCCTTCCTTCCTTAATCCTAGCTCCTACTGGGCAGTCACCAGTCCCCATCATGGTACTTGTTCCAACCTGACTGTAACAGCTTGAGGAAATACCACTTCTTTCAGGCCATGGCTTCCTGCAGTTGCGGGTCTTTACATTGCCCCCTCTTTGTCTGATTGGCTTCTTTGGCCTTCCACCATCTGTGTAACGAATGCCAGGCACCCAAGTTCCTCTGCTTGAAGTACAGGGAATAGTTTCTATTTTCTGTAGAAACTAGACCCTAACTGGTACACTCACGGAGCATGGCTGTTTGAACCTATTTCTGCCCATTGAGTCAATAAAATGGGAAAGTTCATGTATTTAAAGCAGATGTGTGTCTATGAAGCTCTGAATAAAAACAAAAATGCACAAGCAATGTACCAAGACATTCCATCATAGCAAAGTACTACTTTGTTCTTTAGTATTTCATGACATTTATAAATCTCTCCTGTTTGGTTTTTCTGGGGATTCTTCATTAGGACTATACTTCTTCATATGACAATCAAGAACCTCTACAATAGTACTTTTACAATAGTTTCTGCATTTTCCTAGGTGAGGAGACCAGCTCTGAAATGAATTTTCCCTCTATTCTGTGCTCCCTGATGTATAGTCCATTTCTAATTCCTAGAAGGCTCACCTATTGCCCTGGTGTAAAGGAATTCGCCTAGTACACTGGAAAAATGTGCCCTGACCTGCTTTTCATTATCCTTTTCTGAACCAGAAAACCTAGAGAGATTTTTATTAAGTAAAAAAACAAACAAACAAACAAACAAAAAACTTGGTAATTCTTGTAAGAACTCAGACAATGGATGGCTTATAAAACGGGCCAGTAAAATAATTCATGCCTGAACTTCAGCATTAATATGATACAACATGTCCAGTGTTGAAATCAACTCCTCTGAGCTCTACAGCTAACTGTTAGCTTCAGGTGTAATATTAAAAGAACACATCTGAAAGAAGGGGAGTAGAAATACTGACTTATTTGTAAGAGGCTTAAATTAGCTTCGAAACCAGTAGGATTCCACCAGAGGCTTATAAATGCACAATTCGGGTACCTAATGAGTTAGAAAACCAACTCTTCCTTGACAACCAGCACCCATTCTTGCTCCTCTCCATACCAAACTTGGGCAGTAGGGAGTAACAGCAGTCTGACTTTGTCCTAGAGAGGTGGGAGGTGGGCTCTAGCTCTGTTCTTATGATCCAGTTTGTATTCAGTGTCACCTTCCTTCTTACCTGCAAACTGGGATGCTTTCAACCCAACTCTTGCTGAGTTCAGTGGCAGCACAGAGCAAGACCAGCAAGTGGCCTTGGAAAATGGGCTCCATGTAGCTGTATTGCCCCCCTCTAGTCCCTCTGTATTCAGGATGTACCTGTGTTTCTGCTCCCCATTAACTGGAGTCTGTAGGATGCTCTATGTCATCAAGACCCATGCTTTACTGAGGTTCTGAGCAGCAGCTCAATGTGATCACATTTCATCTGCCATTGCTTCTCAGTGTCTTAATAGGAAAGAATACATCCATTCTGTAGGAGAAATAGGCTTAGGATGTTAAGAAGGCTATAAAATAATGCAACAGTAGATTCTTCAATACCCAGTTGTCAGATATGTTTCATTAAATTGCAAATATCAGATTACTTTTTTAATTATTTCAAACTCACACCGGGAATTATACAAGAATCATATGTTAGAGGAAAGGCTATGCTTATATTTTCTATTGTTAGACTCCAGGCACCCCCCACGGATCTTCATAGTGGAGATTTCAGCAACACTTAATACTGACTTATTTCCAATCAGAGCTCAGAGATCAAAAAAGACAAACCCTCTGTGGATCCACTCATATTTTTTTAACTCATGTTTAAAATTGATAATTTTCTTAGGCATTCAACAGTGAATAATAAAGCTGAGCTCATTTATTTAAAGTTTTAAACTAGCTGTAGATTAGTTTTCTGTGCCACAGGAAGCCAATGTGCAGAAATCCAGTAACTGTCCCAGGGTTTCATCCCTGACTATGGAGACTTGGACATATTATTGAATTACACTCAGTGTCCATGTTCTCTGAAAAATGCATATAGTAACAGTGCCTACCATGTCTGTTTTAAAATAAATCATTCACTTGTGTATTATTCAACAAATGGGGACTGCAAATCTCCTATGTAACAAACATGGAGACCTCCCTCGGAACTTATGGTTTGGAAGAGGAAGTAGAAATTAATCATAAGATATAACTATAGGTAGATAAAGGCTACTAAAGGAAAATATTTGGTGCTAAGTGAATATATGCCAGGGGAACTTCACTGAATCTGAGAGAGGACCAAGGAAGATTTCTTGAAGAAATGCAAATAAGATATGAAGAATTAGTAACAGCTAACTAGGTGGAGGGTTGGGGGGGGATGTGTGCACATGCGTGTGTACTGGGTGTACATGCCCTTGCTCACTTATACCCAGGTTCCCTCTGGAAGCCTGCAACTCTGAGATAACCATTATTAACTTCCCTTATAGCTATGTCTACTTTTATTTTTCAGCAAAACAAATTTTATTTTGATCCAGAAATTTGTGTAATTACTTTGACATTAGGAATAGGAATAAGGGGGGATGGGGCGTACATGGTGATATGCCTGTATTTTGTTGAGAGTACAAGGCATGTGGGTATAAAGCAAATTTGTCTTAGATACACATGATGGGCACATATTGTCATTCATTCAGAAACTTTTTATCAGGCACCTACTGCATGCCAGGAAGTACCCTAAACACTGAGGATACACAGATAAATGAGACTTAGCTTCTGTCTCTAAGGACTCTGATCCTCAGTTTACTGAGAGGAAGAAATAGCAATGCATATATTTATACTGTGTCAGTTCAGAGGTGAGCATGTGAGATCAATAGATTGTGGTAGCATGGAGAATGACCTGGATGCCACTAGCTATGAGAATCAGTGGAGACTTCACAGAGGAGGTAATATGTGGGTGGAATTTTAAAAGAAGCTTCAGAAGGACATTCCAGAAGAGCACGTGCAAGGGCGCTGCCTTTCTATGGACCCAGAAGAATGTCCAGCACAGAGTATCTAAAGAACAAATATCTCTTTTAATTCTCAAATGGCACAGTAAGTCTTACTGCATGTTATTCTGAGTCGATGGGATATTACATGCAAGTAGAGGGACCACCTGCAGACAGAAGGTCAGAAATACCAACGGGGACAAGAGTTTGAAGACTTTCCTAGGCAGGGTGAAGGGTGCCGACTTCTCTTCTCTAGCCTTGATGGGAGAAAACAAGTATTTGAAATGGCGAAATGTGATAATCAGCTCTGCGTTGTAGAAAACTCACTGTGGCAGCAGTTTAGGGGATGGGGACAAAGAGGCTGAAGGCAGAGACAATAATCAAGAAGTGATAATAGTTGTCCAGAATAGAGGCAGTGAAGTTCTAAGTGAAAGAAAATGGAAGGAATGAATTTGAGAACTATTTTAAACTAAAATCCAACAATAATATGGAAATAAAGGAGAACAAATGGCGATGATGAGGACAGGTTTCTGATCTATTGGACTGCTGATGTCATTATTTGTAGTGAAGATACAGAAATTGGAAAAAAGTTGGGAAAACAACAGGCAAAGATTAGCTTGGGGCATGTTTTGGATGGTGCATGTGCTGTACACATGAAGAAGAGTCCAGATGGAGAAAGCTCTAGAACTCTTACATAGAACTGCTTCCCAGAAGAGGATAATAGTTAGAAGAGACATAGAGAGAACCTTTGGGGGCAGGGGCATAGCTCAGTGGTAGGACACATGCTTAGCATGTGAAGATCCTGGGTTCAATCCTCAGCACCAAAAAAATCAAAACAAAAAGAGAGAAACTATGGATCCCCAACTCTTGCTCTATCATCTCCACCATCTTTGCCCCAGGCTCCTGGTCATTCTTTGCTATTTTCTGAAGACCTTGAAAACTGGCTCACACTTCCCCTCTGCCCAGATTCCTGCTCCTGCCCAGTCATTTTCCTTGCACAGATTACATATTATGTGTTGACCTTTTCAGGACAAGAAAACCAGGAAAAATGCTGAGACATCTTGGCTCTCTGGCACAGCCATCTGGGGATGGAGAGGAGAGGAAATTGCACCTTATGTAACTTGGAATGGCAGGGATTGAAGAATCTTACAAAGAAGCCAAAGAACATTTTGTAGCGCTGATCTATTTTTAAAATGTCAATTCTTTTCCACACACAAAGACACAAAGATCACGAAATATTTGTTTTGTCCTCCATTAAAAAAAATGTACATCTGCTCACAGTTGCTAGGAATCAAAACTGTCAACATGATTTCTCCTAAATAATTCCTTGGGAAAGCATGTAAGGCCTTCATTTATTCTCTAAATGTAATTTGAGAAAAAGAACAGAAGAATTATTTCAGAAAGAAAATAATCAATGAATCATTTATCAGTTTTCCTTCCTTTTATATAAAAAAGTGTAATTAGTATGACGTCTTTGTTGGCAACAGCTTATCAGACAAAGCACAGTATAGAAGAGTCTATAAAGAACTGTGTTGTTTCACAGGCCTAATTGTGATGTTATCGCTGGAATTTTGTGTGGTTGCATTGTTAATTTTTAATTTGCTATCCTTAATAGCAACAAGGTTATTAGTGCCTACCTAGAGTTCTGAGTGCCCACATTAGATAACAAAACTCTGGTGTGGTGAGCACTTGGAATTAAGCATTTGTATATGGTAGAAAAGGGACCCAGAAGGCTCTGAGGGCTTTGGATAGGGCATAATTTTAAGAAATTGAACTTGACAGAATAAAAAAAGGGTTTTATCAAGCTTCTTTCCACATGACTTTTATATTTTCCTTCTTTGGCAGAGTGCACCAATCCCTGTCCAGAGTTTTAGAATCACCTCCCAGACACTTTCACTGAGATTGTTTTCCCTATTTCCCTTGAAGTTCGTTTTTCTTACAATAATCACCTACTAGTTGTGATACTTGTTGGGAAATCAAAAATAGATGAAATCCCTTCTTTCCTTTCAAAGTACTCACGTGGAGTCTGGTGGGAAATACAGCCTGAGAACAAATGATTCCAGTGTGGTTCAATAACATGCTGATATGATGGGTGGTAGGACTAGGGATTGCAAAGGAGAAAGAAGAGACTTACTCATTTGGAATAAGCCACATAGTCGCCAGCGGAAATCCTTGGAGATTACCCTGATTCATACAGAGCCCATCACAAATCACACAGGAAAGAGCTAGACTGGAAAGGGGTCCTTCTCTCCAAATTTCATTTATAAGGAGCTCTTTGATTGGCTTTAAACATGGCTCTGAACATGCATGGGGGGAGGGCTAAATTTTCAGTGGCTACTGAAATCTAGTTATATGACCACATGATTTTAGTTGTAGCTCTTGGGAAAAAATATACATTTCTGAGAAGTGTAAAGAATGAGAAAATATGAACATAAAATGAAGCTATTAAAAATGAAGCTATTTCTACACATCCATAACTATTTTTTTAATTAATTAAAAGGCTAGCCATGAGAGCCAGGCATGGTGGTGCACCCTTGTAATCCCAGTACTTGGGAGGCTGAGACTGGAGGATCTGGGTTCATGGCCAGCCTCACCTACTTAGTGAGGTCATCTGTAACTTAGTGAGACCCTGTTTCAAAATAAAGAAAAAGAAATAGGACTGGGGGTATAGCTCAGAGGTAGAATGCCCCTGAGTTCAATACCCAGTACTTCAAAAAATAACTAACTAACTAACTAACTAAATAAATAAATAAATAAATAAATAAATGGCTAGCCATTTTATCAGTCTGTATTGCAAATATTATATCCCATGATTTCTATGGTAAACAAAAAAGAAGATGGTACATCTTCCCAATTCTCTAATGTTTATGCCCTTTTCTTAGAAGGTAATACATTCATCCATTATCTCAAAAGTTTTTTTTTTTCACTTTTAGGGTCTTCAAAAGTACCAAAGATCCCAACAAATAGCCTCTTATTACTTCTGGCTCTTTAAAGCAGTTGAATTACCAAATTAAACTTTGTAATAAATTATTTTTAACTACATTCTAATGTTGTCCTCCCAGAAGGGAAAAACCTAAATAATAATTGATAAATAGATGAATGGATGGATGTGTGGACAGTTGCATAGGTAGATATATAGATAGATACATACATAATACATGCATATACATACATACATACATACATATATACTTACATATATACATTCACAGACATGTGGTAGAGGTGCCCCTCTGTACTCTTTACCTCATTGATTATTGTATTAGTTAGCTTTGTGTCCCTGTGACCAAAATGCTTCCCAGGAACAACGTTTTGAGGAGGAAAAGCTTACTTTGTCTCATGGTTTCAGAGGTTCAGTTCATAATTGGCCAACTCCAAAGTGGAAACATCATAGTGGAAGGGTGTGAGAGAAGACAGCTGTTCCTCTCATGGTGGCTGAAGCAGAGAGAGGGAAAGGAGGAGGCCAGGGAGAGATAGAATCCTCAAGGCCACACCACCAGTGACCCACCTTCTCGAGCCATGCCCCACCTCTGAACTTTGCTGCACTGGAGGACAAGCTTCAACATATGGGCTTTGGGTGGGGGGTGGGTGATGCAAGTCATAGCAATCATCTTTGAAAAAACTAAGATAGCACCAAATCAGCCTGATAAACATCTATGCCACCATCTATCTTTGAATTATGTGACCACTCAATACATATGTCTGGATATAGAGGAGAAAGTATCACACCACTTCCCATTTGTCATGGGAAGGTCATGGGAAGGTCATGATGCAGGTACTTGACATCCATCAGGTGATGGTCCTCCAAAAGACTCTCACAGTTTTCCCACAGGTCACATTTAGAAATGTGGTAACTCAGGAAACTCTAGGACAGGATAGAGCCTGCCAGCAAGGTAGTGTGAGGCTCTCCTCTTTGGAGGACACCTTAAAGAAGGAGATATTCTCTTGGCATTTAGGTAACAGTTTAAATGTATGGAAATGAGCATCATGTCAGGCAGGTATTGCTTCGGATTAAAGGATTTATGCCTCATGGCAACCAATATCTCCTTCAACAACTGTATAGGGATAACTTCCAAGTCCCCCACAAAGATCATGTGAATCAGGAGACCCTACACTCAAGAAAATGACTGCCTATCAGGTGTTTATAGTTCTTCCAGCTCAGATGCAATTTATCAGCCAGGTGTCATTTTATCATAAGCAATGTTGGCCTAGAAATGTAGTTGATATTCTATCTTATTAGGTTACAGGGGAGAGAGCTAGAACATTAACTGAAGGTCAAATTCTCATGCAGAAGGAGAAAGACGGCAATGAATGATGTATATCAGCTTTAAAAAGTAGAAAAGGAATACTTTTTAAGAAAAAAATTTAAAAGTGTTCAATGGTCTTAGATTTACAAATTATTACAAAGACTAGTACAGAGAGTATTTCCTTTTATCACACACCTAGTTTCTCCTATCATTAGCATTTTGTATTAATATTTTATTTGTCATAATTAATGAACCATTTATATATTATGTTACTATTAATTAAATTCCATACCTGATTCAGATTACATCATTTTTAAAGGGAGATTTTAATTGGTAATATATTCTATATTTAATCCATGTACTTTTAAAATGTTTAGAAACCAGCCAAAATAGTTTGAGGCAGGAATCCTTTCTTTCTTTCTTTGTTTTCCTTTTTATTTTTTATTTTTCATTTTAGTGTGTGTGTGTGTGTGTGTGTGTGTGTGTGTGTGTGTGTGTGTTTGTTTATGTGTGTATGTGGGTGTTATTAGGGATTTAACCCAGGGATATTATACCTATAAGCTACACCTCTAGCCGTTTGTTTGTTTGTTCGTTTGTTTTCAAGCAGGGTCTTGCTATGTTGTTGAGAGTCTCACCAAGTCCTGAGGTTGGTCTTGAACATATGATTCTATTGTCTCAGCCATCCAAGTACTGAGATTACAGGTGTAATACACCATGCCTAGCTTAGACATCATTTTAAGTACTTAAATCCCCAAATCTTTAGCATGCATGTGTCTTCAGGTTCATATATTGATGTGTAATTTTCAAAGTTCACTCAGTAACAAATCAATAAAGATAATTTATGACTGTCAATAGTCAAATCCAAAATGACCTATTAATACACACACATATAATACATATGTTTACACACACATTGACAATCGATTTTTACACTGACTGCAGTTAGGTATATAAAAGTGAAGTTACAAATTTTATGAAGTTTATACTTGTGTTTTTCTTATACTTTCTTTCAAGGCTACATGTAGTTCTGCTTCATCTCTTTTACTCCCCTCCAAAATAATAGTACCTGGCTTGGGGGAAAGAGAGTGTCCTGTGGTTGGTGACTGTGGGAAAGTTGTTCTTAATACTGGCAACATTATCAGAATCACCTGGGAAATTATTTTTATAGTACTAGTGACTGCGGCTCACTCCAGGGATTCTGACTTAATTGATCTGTGTAGTCCCTTCATCCCCATTTTTTAAGAGTTCCCCAGGTGATGTTAATGTGCAGTCAAGGCTGCGAACGGCTGCGTCGGAAAATGAAGAGTTTATCTTTTCAATTCAGATAAACACACGAAACGTGGGCCTTGTTTATTAATGTGAAGCTTGGAAGACTCCTGGAAGACTCTTCAAGGACCTATGCTTTAGCTTGAGTTTCCCCTTTGCTGCCCAAGCAGAATTAATTACTTCCTCCTTAATAACTTATTCATGCCTCTTTTATTTTACTTATCATGTGGAATTATAATGATATTTTCAGTGCCCGTCTCTCCATTAGACAGTCAGTTTCTGAGGTAGAGACCATGCCCTGCTTATGTGAGAGAGCCTCTGCCTTTAATATGATTCTTGCTACATAGTAGTTTCTCAAAAGTGTCCTAGGAAGAGAGAGTGAGCATAAATCTGAAAAATGATACATAGATTAATATTAACTGAAAAAGTTCATTTCAGACAAGCACTCACTTCTAATTTCAAGATATTTAATATAGACAAATTTTACTTTCTTATATCATTACTGATGTTTATAACAAATATGACAACCATCAAGTTTTTATTTAAAGAATCTGCCCGGCAAATCATTTCTAAAAATAAATCAACATAGGGTGAGATTGGAATTGCTAACAAGTGTACATTGGTTCCATTAAGCCATGATGAAGTTGAAATAACATCCATCAAGGCCTCTTCTCTGCCTTTCACATGCCAGAGCCTTTGTTATGACTGTGCTATCCATGAATGGTGCACTCAGCCTGCTGTGGTTGTCTGGGGTTCCCCACACAGACATGTATGAGATGCTGTTAGTTTGTCTCTTTAGACCTGAATTCAATTTTGAATGAACATGTATGCACTCATGAGACCTTATTTATCTTTGAGTTCAATTTAAGAGATGGTTTTAAAGATTTTGTTTCTACCATCTAACTACTAGCCTGGAAGAGATTTACTAGCCTGGAAGGTTTCTGAAGACCTTAATAAAAAGTAAGAAAATCCATAGTTGAGTCTAAAGGCATCAAGCAAAGGGAATGCCAAGCAGCCCTCCACTGATCGATTTCCCCATTTGACCCATGTAGGGGCACTGCGAGCTACTCCTACCCAGAACTTTGGGTGAGTAGAGAGCCAGATGTTCCCGTGTGAATAGTCAGTCATTTTAAATCAGCTTATTTATTCACTAGCCACATGTTACTTGCTTATTGTGTGTTAGGCCCGGTGATGGTGGTGGTGAGTTTCCTTCCCTTCCTAATGGAAGCTATGACTACATGGTAATGGAGCATTCTCCCACATGGAGCCCAAACATACATGTAATGCCTAATTTTGTGTCCCCACAAAATTCATAAAGTGAAATCCTAACCCCCAAGGTGGTGGTCTTAGGAGGTAAGGCCTTGGAAGATACTTAGGCCTGGAGGGCTGTGCTCTCATGAGTGGGATTGGTGCCTTATAAAGGAGGCTCAAGAAAAGCCTCTGGCCCCTTCTGCCATGTGGAAGCCTACAATCTTTGAGGAAAAGGACTCTCATCAGACATGAATCTGCTGTCATCTTGATCTTGGGCTTCCTGGCCTTCTGAGTGCTGATAAATAAATTTCTGTTATTTATAAGCTCCCCAGTCCATGGTATTTTGTCATATGAGCCTAAACACAGACACACAGACACACACACACACACACACACACACACACACACACACACACACACACACACAGAGCTTTACCTTGCTGTGCCACACAGAGCTTACTGACGGCCAGCTCACCTGCACCATCTGGCTTCACTCTCGGAGGAGAAAGGCACAGGAACCATGATCTTTGTCTTTTCATGATATTCTCTAAATTGTAAAATATAATATTTATATCCACCCCTTTCCTGCCTCTTCTTTCTTTGCAAAGGACATCAGAACTTCTGAAGGATCCAGGATACCCTCAAACCCCTTCGCACACCTGCTCTCTCTTGCTTACAGTAGATTGGGTTTTATACACAGATCAATGTGGGCCAACTGCCCACCTCACTTCCCATGCAAACTGATTTGTTCTTTCTACCATTCCCTTAGAGCTTTTCTTAGAATATGATTCATCTAATGATTGCCAGCAGATAAAAATAAATGCAAAATAGCATATGCTATTTTGTAGGTACTGTTCTAAGTGCTATAAATTAATCCAATTTATCTCCACAATAGCCCCAATGCCCCTACTTTGCAATTATTATACAGATGAAGAAACCAAGGCACAGAGAGGCCATTTCCACACAGGTTAGTAAATGGCAGAGCCAGAACTTGAGTCTACCCAGTCTGGTCTGGAGTCTATGCTAAATGAACTGACTTCCCCAGAAGGCAAATGAGCAGAGAGTTTTTGAAATGTAATAATCCAGCCTATTAAAATGAACCAGGGAATACAATCAGCTAGTGAGCGAAAAATCAGTGCAGACAACCTTCATGCCTTCACAACTTCCAATAAACAACTCACTCCTACTTTGTGTGGATAATGGCAGTCCTGCAGGGCCCAGGGAGGGACATTCTCTACTCAGTAACCTACTAAGCTGGTTAACAATAGAACTTTGAAAAGGAGTGTTTCAATCACTTTGCAGCCAGCATTCTGATAACAACTTGGAAATGGTCACTTGGCAGAAAGGAATGAAGAGAAACCTAAGGCAGATATACAGACTCCTCTGCACTCCACATGGTCTGAGAAGTAACTAGGAACCCACGCAGCTCTAAAGTAGCTGAGAAAGAGCAGGGTAAAGTGTTTGTTTGCTCTGAGTTACAAGGATCCAATGATCTGATGAGAAGAGAGATATCTGGGTGGATACCAGCATAAAAATGATAATGACCAAGGACCATAAACCCCTGAGAACAAATATGTAGCCCCAGGAGTGAGGGAGGGGGACCCAAACTGATGGAAAAGACACTAAATTGATTGTAATGGCATTTGTGCTACCTGGACAAATGGAAGTTCCATATAAAAATTAAGAAATGTACATTTTAGATATCTGATTTTGTGTCCTGAGATTGGGGCACACTATATATTAATCCCAAAATGGTCAAGCATGGTTTGTGGAGCATGGAAAAGTAGGTATTCTGCTGTGCCAAGGATGATTCCATAGTTCCACAGACAGTTCCTCTCTGCACCATCTGCAACAGTGGTTTAGGCATAGAGATCAGAGGTGAGCTGGCCACACTCTTGGGGATCATTGTGAACATAGTTTGTAGTGAGTAAGATTGTTTACCTGTTTCTTTAGAGTTTTAATGAGCAAAAAGTATTCTATTTTTAAAAATAGTGGCTCTTAGCAGGGCATGGTAACACAAACCTGTAATCCCTGTATTTGGGAGGTTGAGACAGGAATTTCACAGGTTTGGGGTCAGTATAAGTAACTTAGCAAGACTTTAAACAACTGAGCAAGACCCCATTTCAAAATTAAAAAAAAGGCTGGAAATGTAGGTCAGAGGTAGAATGTCCCTGGGTTCAATCCTCAGTACCCCTGCCTTCCCCCCAAAAAAGTATATCTCAAATAACATACACTAATAAGATAGAGAGTACTTCTGGTTTTAAACTTTGAAGGACCCCCCTAGACTGCCATTTGAAAAGAAATTTAATTTTTTTTTTTATTTTGGACTTAAGCTAATGGAATTCTGAATGTCTTTTGGAAACCTAAACTGTTAGTAAGTAGAAAGCTTTGGTATTTTTATTGTCATTTTACTAATGAGGAAACTAAACTCAAAGAGATGGAGTCATGGGTTCAAGTGAAGTCTCTAATGAAATGTCAAATGGGAGGATTGGGAGCCCAGTCTGTGCTCCCCGCACTGAGCCCTTCCTAATGTGACAGCTTTGCTCATGCTCCTTGCTCTCACATCCTCCTCCCCTCCACATCCTGATTTTACTCATCCAGGGACAGTTTACATGCATATAACTTTCTTGGTCTATTTTGGGAGTGTTAAACAAAATGACCATAGACTGCATGGCTTAAATAACAGAAATTTACTTCTCACAATTCGGAGGCTAGGAAGTCCATTAGCAAGTCTTCTTAGAATTTTGTGTTTGGCCAGGTCCCTTTCCTGATCCACAGATAGCATCTTCCCACTGCATCCTCAAATGGTGGGAAAGGGTCCTAGAGTCTTTGCTGCCTACACTACTCTCAGTCATGAAGCCTCACCCTCAGGACCTAATCATCTCCCACTTACTCCCCACCTCCTAATACCATCACAAGGGGGATTAGGTTTCAACATAGCAATTCTGCAGGGATATAAACACTCAGTCTTTAGTCATAGCCAAATGATGTCTCAATCAAAATGGCAGATTCTTCATGAGTGAGTGCCAGTCAGACTGCAGGGAAGTGAGGACCCCATGCATTCAAGCACTTTGTCCACCCGCAGCACCCATGCCTTTCAGAAAGTTGAGCTGTCCCCAGGCACCAGAGGAAAGCCCAGAATCCAACCGAACAGGAGAAATGCTTCACAAGATGTTGCTTACAGATTCAGAATTTAAACTGACAGTGATGCCTTGGGAAAGAAATATGAATTTTAATCCTATTTCAATCTTTCTGGATCAAAAAACCTTTTTGTATTATTCCACTGTATTCAGTGACGGGAAAAAGTAAAATACCTTTTCAAACCTCCACTAATCTTTCTACTGATCTTTCCTATACTCATGATTCAGGTTTGCTTTATAGACAAGCACAGATCTTCACTGCTCATTCCTGCCATAAATGCTTCACAAATTAAAAAATAAATGCTAAGCTTCTACTAGACTGACAGAGAAGAATTCTTTTCACCAAGCGTTTAAGCAAGGTCTGATTAGAGTCTTTCTTCAATAACACCCATATCTACCATGTACCTTTTCCTCTACTTATGTAAAAAATAAATTTCTGACAAAATATGTGAGATCTATGGCTATCTAACAC
Organism: Graphiurus murinus; assembly: GCA_004027655.1. Classification (NCBI taxonomy): domain Eukaryota; kingdom Metazoa; phylum Chordata; class Mammalia; order Rodentia; family Gliridae; genus Graphiurus; species Graphiurus murinus. The sequence goes on along the minus strand of PVLC010014532.1, from coordinate 15,140 downwards.
AGTTTTCACTGTGTTGCTGTGTTTTTTCATGGAGAAAGTAACTTGATGAAACTTGAGTATTGAAATATTCACTTTCAAAATAATCTAGCGTTATTAGTATTACTTGCTTCTTTTTATGGTTGCAGGTTCATTGCATTGCTTTTCTCTTATGGATATTTTTATGATTGTTTATTTCCATAAATTTGATAGAAGAAATACCATTAATATTTCTCATTTATTTTTCATTAGCTGTTCACATTAAAATAAATTATCTTTTGTAATTCTCTTATGCATCAAGTAATTGAAAGGTTAATGTAAGATTTCTTGATTTTTTTTTCAGCTTTAGAGTATGGGCTTATTGTAAAGGAATTATTATAAACATTTTATGGTGAAAAGGAGCTAAGTGTTATATCTGCATGTGAAATATAAAGTGTTCTATCTAGAAGGATGAATTACCTGGACTATCTTAAGTCCAAGATTCCTGCTGACCTGGAGTCTTACTTGTACTTTTTCATGAAGACTCTGCCATCTTTATTGAGAAATAATTTAGCTATGACTATAGACTGAATGTTCATGCCCCTGCAGAATTGCTCTGTTGACTAAACTGAACTTGAGAAGGAGGGAGGAGGAGGGAGTGGGGTGGGAATTGGGGAAGGGTTAAATGGGAAATGAGTGCATGTATGCCTCTATCAGCTTGTACCTAACAAAGATGTATGTTTACAATGCACCAATAAAAAAAATGAATTGCGATATTGAAACCTAGTCCCCATTGTGATGGTTTTGGAGGTGATTAGGTTCTGAGGGTACAGGCTTCGTGAATAGGAGTAGTGCAGACAGCAAAGTAATTATAATAAAATGGGTTGTTTGATTATGTGAGTTAGCCCTCCCCTCATTTTTTAGCCCACTTTTTAAGGCCGGAGCATTGCTTAAAAATATGAATAAATATGTCTTTTCTCCATCATATTTTATTATTATGGTTGGTACACATTAGTAAGATTGTGATCAACATATACTTTTCAGAACAGTGTGTCCTATATGCTTTGTTTATTCTTTGAAGCCAGAATACTGATCTAGTGGCAAAAGAGGAAAAGGTAGGCATCAAAACCTATTTTAGAACAAAGTTTATTTTAATTTTTGCTACTGGGGTTTGAGCTCAGGCATGTTCTACCACCAAGCTACATCCCCAACCCTTTTTATTTTAAGACAGGATCTTGCTGAATTGCCCAGGCTCACTTTGATTTTGTGATCCTCCTGCCTCAGCCTCCAGAGCAGCTGGGATTACAGGCATGCACCATCACACCCAGCCAAAGGTTATTTTTAACATAGACATTATAGACTGAATATCTGTATACTGCCCAAATCCTTAGGATAAAATCCTATCTTTCAAAGTGGAGATAGTAGGAGGGTGGGGTCTTTGGGAGGTAATTAGGATTAGATAAACTCATAAGGGTAAAGTCCTCTTGATTGGAATTAGTGCTCTAATTAGAGTCAAGAGAGCTTGCTTCCCCTCTCTGCTCCCTAGCATGTACAGGTACAGTGAGAATTTGGAAGTCTGTACACAGAAGAGAGCCCTCACCAGAATTCAATCATGCTGCCACCCTAATCTCACACCTCCAGCATCCAGAACTGGGAGATATTTTTGTTGTTTAAAAAACACTAAGCTAATGGTATTTTGTTACCACAGCAGCCTCAACATAAGATGAGCTAGTATAGAAATGGGATCACCTTTACCTTTCTCAAATGAAGAATCATATTTCAACCCCACACCCCTATTCAGTCCAACCCTTTCTGCTGGGAACTAGGGATACAGGACCTGATAAGACAGGATCCCTGCTCATTTTCCTCTGCCCCTTTGCCTCCAAAAGTCCTAGGTCTGATTGCATGCCTGTCTCTACCCCATTTAGTATATAAATCACTGTCCTATGAGTACATTGTGCTGCATCTTGAAGATGCCTGTCTATTACATTTTAGAACATGTCAAGGTTATTATAAAATAAATGCATCAAAGCAATATTTTTGCCAACTTTTATCTTATGAATATGGATGGGATGTAATAATTAGATTAGAACACTACTTCAGAAGCCATTTATCTAATGTTTTTTTCCAAATGCCATTTTGCTGAAAAATTTCCTGTAAATGGTAATCTATAAAATGGACAAGATATATTAAGGGCAAGGTACCATCTAAAATGTCTTCTCTTTCAGGAAAATAGCTTATTCAGGTTCACTCATTTCAGTTCTTTTTTATTTTTATTTTCTAGTAGTCTTTGGAATGTAACTGGATAAGTAATAAGAATTAAATGAGATGAGTTAGGTAATTTGAAGGATGTATATAGCTATTTTCAGATCAATAAAAGAGTTAGGACATTGAGCCTTTGTTTGAAAAGATATCATTATAGGGTAAAAATATTTAGATTATTAATACTGAAAGCAATAGAAATTTAATTTTCAAAGTCAAAAGAGAGAAGATTAAAGAAGACAAAGTTGAATTATAGGATTAAAAAAAAGCAAACTTACACATATAGAACTCCTACCATATGCTGGCACAAAGCTCAGCTTCAAACACTTATCTTAACTCTTAAAATAATCTAATGAAGTGGGGATAATCATTCCCCTTACAAGGACATTGGCTGAGAGTCCTTGTCTTTCTTCCCAACGCTGGAAAAACCAGTCAAGGGACAAGTCAGGATTCAAGCGTAGGTCTCTTCTCCTAAATAAAATCATTTGGAGTCCATAATCCAGAGACCAAGAAGGAAGAAGCTAGTGAAGAAGGGATGGGAGAGAAAATAAAGAGGTTAGCACAGGCAGTGCTGAACGGGACCAGCTAAGTATCATATACTGAGGAGAGAGAGTGAGGATGGAGAGAACACGAAAAGGAGGTCAAGTTTAGAAGTAGGGGTCCTGGGCACGATGAGAGGTATCCTTCTAACAAAATGAGTGAAAACAGGTAACATGCAGAAAAGTTCAGGGAAGGTGAGAAGACATTTCAGAGAATTGTAAGTAGTTTCCCATGGCTTTGCAAAGAGATGAGGTCATCATGAGAGAGAGCAAATAAAGTTGATGAGGCTTCAGGAAAAAGAAAAAGGATTTGAGAAAAAAAATAAAAAGAGAGCCCTACTACAGAGAGCTTGACTAAGGATTGCTCACAGCACATAGGATCGAGTTGAAGTGTGCTGATGGTATCTGATGGTTCTGCTGGCTCACCAGACCTAGGGGAGGGGAACATTCCACCGAGGAGGCAGAACTCCAGATGGGTTTGGGGGATGAAGAAAATGGACACGCATGTGCATGTGTGTGCGTGTGGGCACAAGTGTGCATTTGTGAGCATACCGAATAGTCATGAGTGTTTGTGGGTGGGTGAGAAAAAGTGTTCAAATGATAAATCTAAGGAGGGACCAGGAAAGGGAATAGTTGGAGGAAAAGCACAGGAGTAAACCTGAGACCTCTCAAACTATTTTGTTTGTAAGTTGTTGACATACTAATATTAAGTTGGAAAATAATAGATTTGTGATTAGATGTGACAAGACAAGCAAAGGAAATGTGTTTTTTAAAAAAACTTACACAATGTAAGTGCCAATTAAAAGTTAAACTTTTTAAAAAAATTTTAATTTTGAAATCAGATTGGGCATAGATTTCTTCAAAACAGCCTTCCAGCACAAACTATAAAGGAAAATATTGATACATATGACTACTTTTGTTAATTCATGTTTACTTATTTTATTAATAAATTAATGTATTTGTTTCAATTATTATTTCGATTATAATCAATTTAATTAATTTATTAATTTTAAGTTAGACTGTCAAGTTCCAAAGGAAAAAACATAAAAAGGCAAGCCATTGTGGAAGAAGATTTGTGTAACACACAAACAGGAGTAGCATAAAGCAGTCCTAAAAAACTATTAAAGAAAAGACAATCTGTTAGAAAACAATAAGCAATAAGCTGAATGGTCATTTCTCAGAAGAAGAAATATGAATAACTAATAAACATGTGAAAAGATCCTCGACCTCATTAGTAATCAGGGCAATGCAAATTCAAGCCAAAATTAAATATCATTTTTTACCCACCAGATTAGCAAAAAATTTAAAGTCTGAAAATACACATATTGCTGAAGATGAGGAGCAGCAGGAGTTCATGTATGCTGGTGATAGGAGGATAAATTGGTCCCCATCACCTGGAAAACAATTATCTTGTAGTTGAACATTTGTTTACCTTTCCACCTAACAATTCTACTCCTAGATATTTCTCTAGAGAAACACTAGTACAGGTGTATGAATGTGTATGGTGGTAATGTCAGCAAGAGGAAAAAGAAAACTGGAATTGCCTCAAATACCCATTCACAAAAGAATGAGTAAATTCACAGTTATGTATTCATACATGGATTTTGCCATGAGAGTAAAAAGCTGAATGAAATAGTGTTACAAGCATGAATGGAGATGAATCTCACAAACAAAATGTTCAATGAAAAAGACAAGTTATAGGGATACATACAGAATTATACCATTAATGTAAAACTGAAAAACTTGCAAAAAATTTTTTTTCATGGACACATTCATATATAGTGAAACTACACTGAAATAAACGATATACCTCAAATCTTAAAACAATGATTACTTTTACCATGGAGACAGGGGACAAAAATATAAGTGTTTGAGTTAATAATGTTGTTCCTTAACTTTGGTGGTTTATTATTCTATGGACCTATGAACACATTACCTATTGTCCTTTATATGTTTGAAATATTTCATGATAATAACAAATGTAGTTCTAAGCAACAATTAAATAGGTTATGGAAAGCCAAGCACATAGAAGAAAACTTAGAGCTAGTGTACACACATACGTATTTTGGCAAAAGTACGTAAATCTTTGTGATTCCCAATCTAAACTGCACAAAGTATCGGCTAGACCTCACAAAGTCACAGTTCTTTGAAAGAATGGCTGAATGTTTGAATAGTGAGAAAAAAAAAACCCACTTAGTGTTTCACTTTTAATAGGTAAGAAGCACTTTAGTTTAATGAATCTGTCAATTTAACTTGTTTACATAAAGAACACAAGATTACCATAAGTGTAGTTTAGTATTTTCCAGACTATGTTCTATGAAACACCAGATGTTAAAATTTCTATAATTAAACTCTGAAAATGCCGGAGACTATGTTTAGTCTTAGAAATCCATAAGTAAGCACCTAATATGGTTGCTATGTTAATTTCTTTTCTATTGTAAAAAATAAATGAAAACAAATACTCTATGAGAAATGAAAAGAACCTATAAAGGTGGAATCCAGCAAAGTCTAAGAGAACCATGCATCAAATGACGACATATCTAACTGTGTTACTTCTAACATTTCTTCATCTCTCTCCTTGGCCTCTTGCCCATGGCTCACCTGTCACATGCTGGTGTCCCTTGAAAACCTGTTTTGTGTTCCTTTTTTCTTGATCTCTATTCCTCCAACACATTTGTAATTTTACCATTTCAAGACTTCTCTACCCAGACTTGACTTGTCCATACTCATGTTCTAAATTCATCTTGAAATTTTCCATACTGTGAACCCAGAAGCCATCTCAAATTTAACACCAGACTCTATTATATGACCTCTTAAAATAATGTGGCCTTCTGACTCTTCATTTTTAAAATGGTGTCATCATCCCACCAGACTTTCAGAAAAAGCCAGGCATGGAAGCACACCCCTGTAATTCCAATACCTGGGAAGCTGAGATAGGAGAATCACAGGTTTGAGGCCAGCCTCAGCAACTTAACAAGACCCTGTTTCAAAATTTAAAAAAATATATAAAGAGCTTGAGGTGTAGCTCAGAGGTAGAATGCTCATGAGTTCAACCCCCAGAACAAAACAAAAAGAAAAAAAACCCAAAAATCTAGAAATCATTTCAGTTTGACCTTTTGCTACATCTTCTAGTATCCATTTTGCTACTTTTCAAGAATGTTCCATAACCTAGGCCTCTTTTCTCTTTAATCCTTTGTTACAACCTAGTCTCCATCTTTATTATGTCTTAATTGGGCCTTCTATCTTGTTATTCTATCACCAAAATTTTCCAAGTGCAATTTATATTCCACACAGATTATCACAAAAATCTAATCATATTATTATCTATTAACATGAAATAACATATTATGTTATTTCTCCTGTTATGAAGAGCCTTAATTTTAAACTTAATTTTAGGTTTAAATTTATTCAGAGTCTTTCTTAAAGTTATGTCCTAATATTATTCTCACTTTGGTCTCCTTTTAAAAACTTGTTTTATTAAGCTTATTGACATTTATTAGAATTAATTATTTTATTATCCTAACTGCTATTTTAGCAGGAACTCTTCCCAGGAACTTTCTTTTCCCCTTCCGAATCAACAAATTTTCTAGCTCTGAAATCTCTGATTACTTCTTTTTGTCTTTGACTTCTGAGCTAGTGATTAACTTACTAAAGAAAATCTCAATTGTGATCAGATTCAAAGCTCTCATATCCCTACTCTTTATGTACAATAGAAAACAGTGCCCCCTCCAGGAGAGGGATTACTCAAAGACATCTAAAGGAAAGAAATTTGTTTGTTTGAGGTACTGGGGGTACTGGGGGTTGAACCCAGGGGCATTCTACCTCCAAGCTACACCCTCAGTCCTATCTTTTTTTTATTCTTTATTTTGAAACAGGGTCTCACTAAGCTGCAGAGGGTCTCACTAAGCTGCAGAGGGCCCCACTAAGTAGCCGAGGCTGGCCTCGAACCCAGATCCTCCGGTTTCAGTCTCCCAAGTACTGGGATCACACCCAGCAGAAACTTGTTTTTTGCAACACTTTTTCTAATATCAAATGTGTGAGATTTTTGTTTTATAGACCTGACCAATTCTCAGACCCCAGTTGGGTATCCTACAGTGCTGTGTAACTAAGAGTTAGCACAGACCCCACAGGTTAAAGGCTCAGGACTAAGGGTCCATTGCCAAGTCTAGGCCTACACTACTTTTGACCGGTGTCCATAAATTGGGAGTCCCTGTCCCTCTATGGGTTTAATAATTACTAAATCTTAAACTTAAAAGTTTAAATTTGCTATTACTAATTTCTTATAAGGGTAAAACTCAAAAACCACCAAGTGGATGAGATGCACAAGGCAAGATCTATAGGAAGAGGTGTGGAGCTTCTACTCTCCCAGGCTCTCCAACCCAGAAGTTGTCAGAACCCCATTGTTTAAAAGTTTTATGGCGGTTCTGTTATGTAGGCAAGAGTGGTTAAATCATTGGTCATGAGCTCAATCTTGGGCTCTTCTTCTCTCCCTTATGATTAGGGGGATGAGCATGTATGTTCTCACCCCCTGATCACATGATTGGTTCCTTTGGAAATCAGCCCCCATTCTGAAGTTTTCTAGGGACCCCAGCAACCAGTCACCTCACTAACATACACAAATGCACTCATGCAACTCTGGAGATCCCAAAGGCTTTAGAACCTGTTGTGTTGGGAACCAGAGACTAAGACCAGATATTATAACAGAATGCTCCTATCATCCCTACTCCCAGGAAATTACAAAAGTTTTAGGAATTCTATGCTAGGAATCTGGGAAAAGTCCAAATATTTATTTTTATTACAATATGATTGCTAGTCATATTCCTGACTCTGGGCCAGCACAGCTAGAAACAAGGTGCACATCTTGGCAGAGTAGAGGCAGAATTTCAAGCCACACTCTCTCCCACCCTCCCTCCTGGCCTGTCCCTTTGTGTAGGGGGCAAGCTGCACAGCAATAACCTATGGCTTTGATTCTGACTCAGCAGTCCTGCACCTTATGTGGCCCTCTGATTGCCCCAACTAAACTTAGCATTTGCCTAATTATCCTTGGCAGCCAGCCTGCTGCTGAGTGACAACTCCTCTTAAACTGCTGAGCTGAGACAATCAGTCAACACAAATGGGAGTTCTCAGAGGCCTGTGATGGACTCTGATTAAAATGTGACTTTTACCCAAAGCTTTAGAGCCCTGCTTCAAGTAAAGTACAATTTTATTACAAAATAGCAAGTCCATCCCAAATAAAGTATATCTAAGTATATGAACCTAAAACACGACACATATACACTGATACAAATGAAAATGACAATCAACATAACATAAATTAGTCACAGTGTCCAACAAATTTAGGAAACACTAAGCATAAATAGAGGACATTAAATAGTATTTATTCACTTAACAAACAAATCTTTTTTGAGCTTTTATTATATTACTCTAGATCCTGGGAAAACACAAATTAACCAAACAAATGACACTTATGGAACCTGCAGCCTAATAATTAAAAAAAAAAAAAAAACTTACTGTGTCAGGTGGTGATAAATACTACAGAAAAAGATGAAGTCAGATGAGAAGACCAAGGAGTGCCACCTTGGTGGGGACAATTGATATTTGACATAGAGTCGAGAGAGAACTTGCTAAGAAGGTACAATCGTCAGAATACAATCAAAGTCATAACAGCATACACATTTCTTATTCCTGATTTTAATAACATATGCCTCTAACATTTGACCATTACTTTCAGCCCTATGTTTATTTAACATAGGTGTTCTTTATTAAGTGTTAAGGAAATTTTTTTTTAGTCATAAATTAAAGCATTTTTATGTGGGTTGCATATTGCATTGTGTCAAGTTCTTTTTGATATCTGTTGATGAAATGATATGGTGTTTACTCTTTGAATGACTGGGACAATGAATTAAATTAATATAGGATCTATAAAAAATGTTTGCCAAAAACACTTTTTTTTCACAGGTTGATCTGTGAAAAAAAGAAAAAGGCATGGGGGGAAGGGGATTATTATCTAACTAAATAATCTGAGAAACACTACATAGTATATTCTCTTCTTACAGATTAGCTCATTAGCATATGAAAAATATTGAGAAATCTAGCAGTTTGGATATTCAGTTACTGGTTTTGTTAAACTCATTTCTAAATATTATCTTTTTCCTTCTTCATATTACACCTATTAACATCTCATTCATTTAGGGCTCAGTCTAACACACTTGAGAAGTGTTATATTAATAGCTCTCCTTATATTAAATCATCCTTTCATTGCTGGAATGGACACTGCTTGGCCATAGAGTATGTCCTTTTAATTTGGTGCTAAGACCAGTTGCTTATGTCTTAATGGGGGATTTGAGGGTCTGTAACTATACATGAGATCGTACTGTCATTTTTTGCCTATACCCCCTTTGGGTTCTTTCTTAGATTTTAGTATCAGTATGGTGCTGGATTTGTGATATGAATTGGGAAACACTCCATATTTTTCTGGGCTCTGGAACAATTTATACAGCATGGGAATCATCATAGAATTTTATTTTCTTCACTTGAAATTTTTTCTATGAAATAGCCAAGAGAGAAATGAACCCAAATGCGGTGCTAACTGGTTGTCAGTGAGCTTGTAATTAAATTCCCCTTTTAGCATTATTTTCTTTACCAATAAGGGTTCTTCTAGTGTCTCCATTTTTGCTCTCTGGGGGTAAGCATGCTTGCTCTTTGCTCCAGAGGGTGGTAGTGGAGACAGCCTACTGTGCTTGGAAGCGATAACTCCTTGCTCCTGTTGCTGCAGTGCACAGCAGGACAGGGAAGCATCCAAGTCAGGTCAGGAAGGAAGACAGAGAATGATAAATCTCCAGGCAGGAGAATCATACTTCTCCATGGGCATCTGTCCCCAATGCTGGGAACAAAGTGAGGGGACAGGTATGGAGGCCTGAAAGGACAGAGGCAACAGAGCTGGGTGAAATGTGGGGTCTGGAGTCCCAACGAGAAGGTCGAAGAATATCGACCCTGTCTTTAAAACGCTCTCTTTGAAGCGGTGTTGAGAGCATGTTGGACACTTGTGGTCCATAAGGGAGGAGAGAGAGTGTGTTATAGCTATTTTTGAGGCTGATTCCTTCCCAAGTCACAGAAGCCTTTATTTGGGGAGATGCCATAGTATTATAGACAAATACTTCGTGGTTTTCTAAGGGCCTAGTGCAAAGATGCTCAGATGTTTCTTTCCTGGTGCAAGAATTAACTCAACATTGAAAAGCAAAATACTTAGCTGTATAGGGCCAGACTTATGGCAGCTACCTTGCTGTGTGCTTGGCATTTGTTGAATAAGTGCATATGTGTTGTCATGCCCTGATTTTTTTTTCAATGCATGTGCTCCTAAATTGTGAGGGATAAATTAAATTGAGAGAAATGAATCCAGCTGGGCATGGTGGCACATGCCTGTAATCCGAGGCCGAGACAGAAAGTTTGCAGGTTCAAGGTCAGCCTCAGCAATTTAGCAAGACCCATTAGCAACATAGGGAGACCCTGTTTCAAAATAAAATAGGGCCAAGGGTATATAGTTCAGAGGTAGAATGCTCCTGAGTTCAGCCTCTAGTACCCACCCCCCAAAAAAAACAAAGGAATTCTTTTTTTCTAGGTGATTTATTTATAATATTTATTTATTTACTCATTTATATTTTAAAAATTATAAATCACTTATATATAATAGCTCCTTAGACAATAAATATGTTTTTATCCTTTTTCAGTGGGTGTATTTCTTAGCACTGAAACTTAATTTCATCTCTTCTTGTCCCAGTACTTTAAAGATATAATAGTAGTCTTAGATATTTCAGCATATTAGATTTTGAATATTAACATTCATATTCAAAATTATTTTTAACTTAGCTAGTAAGTTATTATTAGTGTTCTCAATTTGCTCCTTTATATGCCAAATAGCCAACAAACAAAAATAATGTACCTTGTCTAAAATGCAAGTTGCAGATGAAACAATTCTCTAATCAAAATTGAATATATTTCTTCTGAGACAAAAAGAAGAAACTGCTAAGACTGCATATCCCGATTGACTCCCTGAAATAAGAAACATGTATGTTAGAAAAAAAATAATGGCATGGCGATCGGGAGAGTTCGCCCCCTCTGTTCCTCTCCCCTTTCTTCAAAGAAGCATATTCATTCCAGTGAATTGTTGAGATAAACTAATAGTCTATTCATCCACTCAAGGATCCTTCCATTAATAGTTTTAGGCCTATCATTAATGTTAACATGCTTATCAAATACCACTATTTCTCTAGTGGTGTACAAAGTAAGAAAAAATAATAATAATAAAAAATATTTTGTAGCATGTTGCAATATGAAATCAGTATTTAAATGGCTTTAACATTTTAACCAACACTGAGTTCTTTGAAGTTTCTCAATTGTCACAAAGTTAAAAATCATTCCTTACCCTTGATTAAAGAAAAATCTGACTTTCCTTTTGCATTGCTTTCTTGAAAGAGATAATGTGGGAAAGCATCATGATGAATTGTCAAGGCTGAATCAAATAATATTGATTTTGTGTCTAACCCAGCATGTAGTTTCTCAGTTCCAATACCTCACCTGGAAACACATGGAGGTTATTTCCACAATAAAGTCACCCGTGACTTAAAAAAATTATTGCATAGGGAGATGAGAAAACATCTTTCTCCATAGCAATGCTTGAATGTTTTTCTTTCTTAAAAAACTCACCTCTTTTCCCACCTTCAGTTTTTGCCAAGACTGAAACAGGACATTTTGGGAATTGATGATGAATGCCTAGGATCAGATTTCCTGTTGTCACCAGCCCAGCCATACCATATTCCCCAGTTAGAGGTGACTATGGATTCCATAGTTATACCACAGTAGGCAGGGATACTAATCTGAGGTCTACTCTACTTTCCTCATTACCAGGACTTTAAAGTAGCAGTGGGAAATAAAGAAATAGAATGCATGAAGACATGACTCAGTAACTAATGGGGCATGGAAGATTAGGAAGAGGTGTGACAATCATATTGTAGGAAACAATGATGCCACCACTAAGCAGACTTGTGAATTTATAAAATAACCCATGCAACTCAGGAATTAGAGCCACCTGCTATTTTGACATATTCCTAGGCTATATTTACTTTTAATTCCTGAAACACCAGCAGAAGGAAACAGCACTCATCCTAAAGTTGCAAATGCTTCATTTTTCTTCTAAGTTAGCAGTTGAACTTTTAAAGAACCTCCTCAACAAGCCCAGAAACCATCTTTTAATGCACTGGTCCTGTTAACAAGGCACTTGTCTCAAAGGATTGCTGCAAGCTCAGCCTGAGGTGAGTGGCAACTGCTCTTAAGGTCAGGGTTACTCAAAGAAGTGGCAAGTCCAAAGCCATTTAAAACTGCAAAGTGGCCTTACGATGGATAAAATGACATTTCTGAGCTGGACATAATTGAAAGAGCTTTGTGTGCACAGAAAAGCAAAGGGAGCTTTCTGACGGGAGGCTAGTATGCAAATATCATTCTCAGCCTTTGTGAAACTGAAGGCCATAGCAGGAAGAGTGCAGAGAGGCAGGAAGCCAGGAAAAAAGGAGTTTTGCCTTTGTCTGTAGAATGACCCAAGAGTGACTGCCACAAGATTCTGTTGGGTATATGATTTCCAACTCCAGGATGGCACAAAAGGCACTCCTAATTTTCTGACAGTTTACTTTGCAGTGAAGATTTAAGACACTGGAATTAATTTAAATTAGTAATTTACTCATCATCCCAGGGATTTAACAGTGATTAAGATTCTTGATGTTGAAACATCTTTTGTGGGTCCAATTAACTATAGAAACACATCATCCCAGTGTTTGGAACCCCATCTTTATTTATTTTTCATTCTATCACATACCGTATGTAGCCATCCCTTCACTATAATTTGTTATTTATAAAAAGGAGAAAGTCAAGTGCTCTGATGCACTCCTATATTCCCAGTACTCGGGAGGGTGAGACAGGAGGATCAAAGGTTTGAGGCCAGCCTCAGCAACTTAGCAAGGCCCTCTACATCTAAGTGAGACCCTGTTTCAAAATGAAAAATGAAATAGGACTGGGGGTATAGCTCAGAAGCAAATGTCCCTGGGTTCATTTGCCAACCCCCCTTCCTTCCCCCCACACACACGGGTCAGGGGGACAATAGATTTCAATCTTAATAAAGTAAAATTTCTGTCTGAGCTATGGATCAACTAACTAGAAAAAAAGGGAGATTAATGACTACAAGGGCTGCATGTGAGGCTCCCAGGACTTTGAGTGCTAATTTCATTTCACTTGTATCCCTGACATGTTCCTGGTGTATCCTTAGACACATCAGTAAGTCTCTGTTACATCATCAATGAGAAAATATCAGTAAATGTTTAAAATTTCTCAGGGAAAATATGTTGGCCATTTCCTGCTGGGAACAGGCTACCTTTCAAAAATCATTCAACTCTGCTGGACAAATCAAGTGCTCACTCCATGCCCGACATGTTGAATCAGATAGATGGGACACCTCTACCACCAGCATCCCTTCACTGGCAACATTCCATTCAGTTTGCAAGCTGGCTATTTATAAACTGGGACACATTTTGGTAAAGAAACAAATTTTAAAATAGTGGCTAGATTCTAGGCCAATCCTCAGAAGCTAATTTAACTCAAAATAAAGTAGAACTCAACTTCTAATAAAATCTTCAAGCCTAACCACCATTAAAGAATCAGGTTTAACTGGAAATTGTAGATGGATCTCAAAGACTTCTTTGCTCTTAAATCCATTCCTATCTCTTAAACCCCATCTCAACAGACATTTCAAGAATAGAGAGAAAAAGGGACATTTTTAGAACTGAAATTCCTAGGCAGAATATAATTGGAGTAGCATTCTAGTATACTGTGCAAATAGCTTATTTCAGAGGTGAGAATCTGTTACCTCTAACCTTCAAGGAAGATTCCATCACTAACTCATTTAACTTCAGCTACTCAGCTAAACAGGCAGGTTCCCCCTTCAGGAACTTGCTGGAGTAGCAGGAGGGTGGCCCTCCTGTTTGGCCAAAATATTATGAACAAGATAATCAATTAATGTCAGCATATTGGGGAAATGATGGGCCTTAAAGCTCATCTTTAGGTTAGAGACTCTAAAATTCTAAATGCCTAAAGACTCATATGTCAGTCATTGCTTCTGACGTTTTTGAGTTAAATTATCTTTATTTAGTGAGCCAGATTAAAAAAAGTTTTAATAGATGGAGGAGATGGGGGGGGGTATAGCTTAGCTGTTCCTATTGAAAAAAAATTCCCCTCAAAATAATTTATTTCAGGGCTTACTAAACCATGTAACTAAGTCAGAAAGACAATAATAACTTTGGATAGGCAGGAAGTGGCTGCAAAATTAGTCTTTTTAACCAGAGGAAGGTCAGAATTTCTTTGTATTTTTAAATCTCATTTTTATGTGTGGCTGATCACTTGGGCTCTAGCTGAGGCAGGTTTAGTGAGGATCTCAGTGGTATTGAAGATATTAGCAAGGCTTGGATACCCAGTCTCCTCTCTGGGGCAGAACCATCTTGAGTCACTGTCTTAAATCCTTGTTAAAAAACTTAGCCATTTAAAAGTTATTTTACATGTAAATTTTCACCTTGAAAGAGAACAGGAACTCAGAGAGCATTCTTGTCCGAAGTAAGTTTGAGTCTGATTCTGTGCTAAAACTATTTCTAAAGGAAAGACTAGGCTTAACTCAAGCTCTGGTTATATGGAAAAGCAAGAGGAAAGTAAGTCATTTCATTTCTTCTCAAAAAAGGAGAGTGACAAGAAAAGGGTTTCTTTTTTAATCTGTTTAGATCTACTCCTACCTGATTACAACTTTTCCTTCTTTTTTTAAGACATAAGGAAAATATATGCAGAAGGAATGGTTGATCGGAGAGATAGAAGAAAAAGTCAAATCCTTCCTTTAATTACCTTTATCAGGTTAGCTGGGAACAGGCACCTGTGCCTTAGGTACAAAAAGGTGATTAGCATTCAGAATACTGAAGCCCACATCAATTTAGGAATGACTTGATTTCAAGATAAGTTGAAGGGCAAGTTAGAAAGAAGCAACTTTTTAAAGCTTGAGTATAAAAGTAGGATCAGATCAAAGAAGGGTTGCTAATAAGTGTCAGGGATTAGTTGAAGGTAAAGTTCCTAATTATACCTGGAGTATTTGATGGACTCAATTGTGTTGGGCAAGATCTTAGAGGTCAACCAATCCAACTTCAATCTTCAGTTGCAAGGAACAGATTTCTCCTTCAGCTGACACAAGCCAAAGAAGGGAATTTATTAAAAGTTTATAGAAACAAAGAACTGGCAGGAAGCCAGGCCCAGGGAGTGAAGTGAATCCAGGAACTTCATCTTTATTTCAGGACTTATTTCTTTTAT
>PVLC010014531.1:12882-39212 GCA_004027655.1 Graphiurus murinus | reverse complement strand
AAAAAAAAGAAACCGAGTCTCACTAAGGTGCGGAGTGCCTCACTAGGTAGCTGAGGTTGGCCGCGAACCCGGATCCTCCGGTCTCAGCCTCCCAAATGCTGGGATTACAAGCGTGCGCCACCACGCCCGGCTCAAAACTGGTTTTAGATAAAACCCATTTTCCTCCCAATTTGACGCTGAGTATCTGTGAGGCAGACAAGCAATAGAGCCTAGTCTCTTGCCCTGTTCCATAACAGTTCTGCCCAAAACAAGATCAACTGAAGTGCCTGTGTGTCACCTAGTTTTGCAGCATTCTACTCTGTACTGTAAGAAGTACCACGGTGGAATACTGCCAAAGTAAACAGAATAGTTTTCTACTCAATCCACATGGTACATTTCTTGAACAACTTATATAACAGGGTACCACCAGTGTTCTAGGAGAAAACAAGAAGTCTAATGATGATGTTTCTCCAAACTACCTTTTTCTCCACACAGATTAGCTGGAGCTTGTCTGGATTCTCGAAAGATCTGCTGACTATGGAGCCTTCTTAGAGTTGCTTGCAGTCCTCATGTCCTTGAGAAGAAAGACAGAGTTGAATAGGCTATGAAAACTGTTAAGAAGACTCCAATGGAGACAACAGCCAAGGAAGAATAACCTGAAACATTAGAAGTAAGTGTATCCTATCTCTACTTTTTGGGCTGTTTGGTCTCCCTAAAGTCCTGTAAACAAAGCACTGGATTCGAAATGTAAAGAAAAAGAACATCATCATGAAAATATGGGTCCAAGCTTAAGGGCTGACTAGATTTGTGACTAAAGGTCATCCTGTTGCTAAAAACATACTTGAATACAAGGTAGCAGAACAGTTGCTACTACTACTACTTAGAGTGCAACTCTCTTGACTATTTTTAATAATTGGCTATCTGCCTTTATAAAGAGCTTACATAATGAAGAATATCTAAGCCAAGTATTAACCGTGAAAACACTTTGTACGGTACAGTATGGTGTGAAAAGCACCAGGAATGGTAAACCTGAAGACTTTAAATGAACATAGGATGAACACAGGCTTCCATATTCCTGATTAGGGATTGCCATGTTATAAAGACCTTTATGTTAATACCAAACAAATTCTAGGGAGAGTATACAGAAGATTACTTATTCATCTTTAGACGTCTAGTAAAGCCAGTGTTCTATGATGCTCTTGATATGAGCAAAGTAAGCTTCAAATTATCTTGGCAACATCCTTCTCCATCCTTACTTGACCTAAGATTGGACCTTCATCCCCAAATACAAGTTTTCAGTGAAACATGGTTATATATATTCTTATTATATATTATTACATATTTATATATTTATTATTTATTATTTATTATATATATGTTTCAAATTGGGGTGTTAAGAACTCTGGGGGGTTGTGGAGATATTCTCATAGATCCCCAAGTTCTATGTGAGTTATGTAAAGCATGTTTTTGACAAAGGTAGCTTGAAATTGGAAAACATGTTTACATTTCAAGTAATTTTCTTAAATTAGTGTTTCACAAAACACATATTCTTTTTTTTTTTTTTTTTTTTTTCGGTACTGGGGATTGAACTCAGAGGCATTCTACCTCCGAGCTACAACCCCAGTCCTATTTTTTATTCTTTATTTTGAAACCAGGTCTCACTAAGTTGCAGAGTGCCTCACTAGGTAGCTGAGGCTGGCTGCGAACCCGGATCCTCCTGTCTCAGCCTCCCAAGTACTGGGATTACAAGCGTGCGCCACCACGCCGGCTACAAAACACATATTCTTAAGATCTCAGGAAATTTTGTTCCTTTGAAAGGTGTTTCATTCTTAAGCATAACTTGAGCTTGAGAAACAATGGTGCAGACCATTTTCTGAGAAGGTTCAAGGCCATTACGTATACTTTCCCCTGTCCATCAGACAACGTTAGGCTTTGGAGGGAAGACAAGCTATGAGTCTGTATGGATTTGAGTTAAAGCGGGAAGTAGAGGAAGCCCAGCTCATTTATATGGTTTCTGCTGGACCTCTGTGTTTGTTTTACATCAAGAAAGATAAACTTCTTTTAGTTTACTGAGATGCCTATTGAAAAGGTATAGAAAGAGGAGATATATAAACTATAGCATAAAGTAGACAAGATCAAGGTTTTCTTGTAAAAATGTATACTCATCTACTGCCCACTTTGCAAAAAGATACCAAACTAGAAAGTATCTCTGGTCCAGATTATCCATGATCATCTGTTCTTGGGCAGCAATACAGTAAAATAGTACAAAGGGCCGAAGTTTCAAGGTTATATTCCTAATCCCTGAACTTTCAAAAGCTGGAGCTTTGAAACTTAATAGTCACCATTTTGCTAGCTTTTGTCATATAGCCAGTCACAGTGGCTAGGCCCTATCTCCTTACTGTCCTTCCATGCCTCTAAAAGAGGTTAAAAACAAATGATACTAAAATAAAACAATCGGACTACCCAGATGGTTGCAACATTAATCATATCCTGGCCCCAAGAGAAAAAGTAAACCTATGTCCTTTAAGCTTATCCTATCCTATCAACATCAAACTCTAGTGGGCTCCCATTTCAAACATCATTACTTTTCATTTACATGAGGCAACATTTGATTATCTTTTGATATATCAAGTGTGTATATATTAGCTCTTCAGCAATAGAGCCATCTCAGGAATTAAATTATATAAGACAGTATCATTTCTACCCTTCATTTCAGTGTAACCTAGCAGAGAGCTGGGCTCACGATATTAATTCTACAATTCTATTGGTTAACATACATATATACACATAAATTGCAGATGAGTGAGAAGAGGCAAAGAGATTTACGACCCTTTTTCTATAGGTAGCATCTAAGAGAAATAAAATAGGGAAAAGATTAATTTATAGATACAACAAAGTAATACTTACAGTGTTCTAAAGAGCCAGAGATTCTTCTTAACAGCTGTTCAAGAAGCTAGTAGTGCAAATTGCACTCAGAGCTGAGCTGGTCTTTTCACATCCTTCTCGAAGGAATAGTATCCTTTATCAGTGACTACAAAAACTCCTGTTGTGATAACTAGTTATTTGCTCTTCAGCAGTTTCATATTAGTATACACATTTTCCACAAAACACCCTGAACACTAGAGATTAGGATATATACGTATATATATATATATATATTTTGCTAGGCAGCTACTTCACTGTTAAAGTTTACGCTCAAAGAATGATTAGATCTTGGCTTATTTTTTTCTTATACTATAAAATAGGGAAACAGGTTCCATCATTTCTAAGTAAGTTCTCACTTTAGGGTGGTTCTTCAAACTACTTCAAATTATTAAGAGTGCTAGATGGCTCTTTTTATGTAACAGATTAATCAAGTAAGGTGGCCTATAATTTTCAAAAGCACCTCAAAATATGTTCTCTCATTTAATCCTCTTATGGCAAACTTTTAGAAGTAATTAGAGGCTGGTGCTCAAGATTAGGCAATTTAAGGATTAGAAAAGTTTAGGTTGTTTTCATAAAAGTGCATGGCAGTAAAATCCAAACAGATTGGTTTAAATTGGCAGCACAGCCAAAAGATACTGGTCTTGAGAGTTCCATTCTAGAACTCCTTTGGTAGTAATAAGATAGCAAGAGTCACAGTGGTCTTATCCACAGACTCACCACCCTCAGAAAAATGAGAGACACTGGCCATCAGGTACATAGTATGGATTTGGAAGCTTCAAAGAAATTAATGACCAGGGAACCAGTTCCACTGTGCAATTCCAAATGTATTGCTTAAAAGCTATAAAAAAAGTAACAGCAACTTTTCTAGTTTGTATCCTGGAAATTGGCACTGTACATCAGCAATATATTGTAATATCCTGAGGAGAAATTATTAACCAGGAAATCCGCTCTGGAAGGAAGAATGCCCAGAAATGCTAACCTTCCTTCAATTAATACTATATATTGAAAATTCCCAAAGGAGGAGAGGTCCAGCTCCCTGAGCCTGGACTTGTCTTGAAGAGTTTGCACAGAAAGTTTTAACACAGGTGGGTGGGAATGGCTCTTGTTCCCAGAATATGCCAATAATTGGAATTAGGATAATTAAGAAATTCAGAAAAAGGAGTGAAGGTTCATCCATCTAGCTCAGGCCTGTTTTTAATAGTTAACGCTGCACAAACATCAAAGTGGTAGGGAGATCTTGGATTGATGGGCTGGAAAACAGGACCATCATTACTGTGTTCATTAAGGACACAGAAGGGACTTTGGGGCAATCAGCACTACTCAAAAGTAATGCAGAGGAAGTGACAGGGTCCGTGTCTAATGGGAAGGACCAAGAAAAGTGCAACTGAAACATTATAAACATTACAGTCACACAAAATGGGTAAACCAATGACATCTTAGATTGGTAACTTTTTAAGTCCAAGAGAAAAGGACTTGCCCAGTCAATGTTACTTAGCAAAGAAGTAAAAGGGGCAGGGCAGGGGTGGGGGTCGAAGGGGACATGAGAAAGCATGATCTTATGGCTGGACTGTGAGCATTCATAGTTCATAAGAAGCTCTAAGGGCAGACAAGGGGCAGGGGAAAGGAAGACCTAGGCTACTTTGGATTTTATATACTGGAGCAGTGCAACAGAAGTGCCAAGTATGGGTCACTGTTTGATGCACAAGTGCATGGCACAGTACAATGTTTATACTTTATTGTGCCATGAGAAACTGGGGTGGGGGCGAAGGGTGCTTGCTTAACAAGGCCAAAAGGAAATATAACCATCAACCATTGCCACAATGCTATTAACGGTCCCCCAAAAAAGCTTTAGGAAAGGAAGAGAACATTGATAATTGCCATTGTGCCCATTAAAAGTCACAGAAGACATTTCAATTGGTCAGACAGTTCCCAGAGTAAGGCAAAGGGGTGTGAGGACATGGTATCATAGGCATGTATAATTGCAAATATTCACATTAACACGTCACAGAACCATAGTTCACCTGTGCGCTTGATCTATGTGGAGATGATGCAGGAGCCCCATTTAATGGTCAGTACTCTTGATAACTGTTACTGGTGCACATTAATTGCTCAAGAGCTGAAGTTATCAATAGTTAGCACCACTCAGCAGCAACCAAAAGATAGTGGTAAGAACATAAGGTCATTTTCCACTATATGGTTCCACAAACATAACTATGTACATAGTTGTGGTCACTTCAATTATGCAACTTGTTCATATGTAAGAGTCTTAGGCAGTGAGAATCTCTACTGGAAAGAAAGGAAGGGGGATGGAGGATAGTCAGGGTTCCTTGCTTAGTGCATAGGAACGGGGGCAAGTATAATCACTCACATTGTAACCCAAGAACAGGGTCCTTAGAGTTCTGCACCCCTGCTGTACTGCAAAGGGGTCTGACAGCAGACTCTTATCAAAGTGGAATGAGCCACGTGCAGTTATGCATATTCATGTCCAAGGTGCATGGTTCTGGTCATTACAGCTTTGCACCATGATTGCCCAAATGTAGGGCTCTAATGGGGTGGGCATCTCTGCTGGGAGGGAAAGGAAGGTGGGTAGGGGGAGGGCAGGGCAGGGCAGGGAGGTTCCCTTTTTTATTACACAGGAACCTGGACAAACATAATCACCCACATTATAGCTCAGGAACAGGGTCCTTAGAGTTCTGCACCCCTGCTGTATTGCAAAAGGGGTCTAACAGTAGAATCTTATTAAAGTGGAATGAACCATGTGCAGTTATGCACGTTGGTGTCCAAGGTGCGTGGTTGTGGTCGTTACAGCTTTGCACCATGACTGCCCAAATGTAAAACTCTAATGGAGTTGGCATTTCTGTTGGGAGGGAAAGGAAGGTGGGTAAGGGGAGGTGGGGCAGGGAGGTTCCCTTGTTTACTACACAGGAACCTGGACAAATACAATGGTTCACATTATAGCTCAGGAACAGGGTCCTTAGAGTTCTGCGCCCCTGCTGTACTGCAAAAGGGCTCTGACAGCAGAATCTTATTAAAGTGGAATGAGCCACGTGCAATCATGCACATTCACATCCAAGGTGCGTGGTTGTGCTCATTATAGCTTTGCACCAGGACTGCCCAAATGTAGGGCTCTAATGGAGTGGGCATCTCTGCTGGGAGGGAAAGGAAAGTGGAAGGGCGGTTCTCTTATTTACTACACAGGAACCTAGACCAAGTATAACTAACAGCACGGCAGGCCAAGAACAGGGTCCTTAGAGTTCTGCGCCCCTGCTGTACTGCAAAAGGGGTCTGACAGCAGACTCTTATCAAAGTGGAATGAGCCACGTGCAGTTATGCACATTCATGTCCAAGGTGCGTGGTTCTGGTCATTACAGCTTTGCACCAGGACTGCCCAAATGTAGGGCTCTAATGGGGTGGGCATCTCTGCTGGGAGGGAAAGGAAGGTGGATGGGGGAGGGCGGGACAGAGAGGTTCCCTTGTTTATTACACAGGAACCTGCATCAAGTATAACCACACCAATACAGCAGGCCAAGAACAGGGTCCTTAGAGTTCTGCACCCCTGCTGTACTGCAAAAGGGGTCTGACAGCAGAATCTTATCAAAGTGGAATGAGCCGTGTGCAGTTTTGCGCACTGGTGTCCAAGGTGCATGGTTATGGTCATTATAGCTTTGCACCAGGACTGCCCAAATGTAGGGCTCTAATGGGGTGGGCATCTCTGCTGGGAGGGAAAGGAATGTGGATGGGGAGGGCAGGGCAGGGAGGTTCCCTTGTTTACTACACAGGAACCTGGACAAACAATCACCCACATTATAGCTCAGGAACAGGGTCCTTAGAGTTCTGCACCCCTGCTGTACTGCAAAGGGGTCTGACAGTAGACTCTTATCAAAGTGGAATGAGCCACGTGCAGTTATACACATTGATGTCCAAGGTGCGTGGTTGTGGTCATTACAGCTTTGCACCAGGACTGCCCAAATGTAGGGCTCTAATGGAGTGGGCATCTCTGCCAGGAGAGAAAGGAAGGTGGGTAGGGGGAGTGCGGGGCAGGGAGGTTCCCTTGTTTATTACACAGGAACCTGGACAAACATAATGGTTCACATTATAGCTCAGGAACAGGGTTCTTAGAGTTCTGCGCCCCTGCTGTATGGCAAAAGGGGTCTGACAGCAGAATCTCATTAAAATGGAATAAGCCACGTGCAGTTATGCACATTCATGTCCAAGGTGCGTGGTTGTGGTCATTACAGCTTTGCACCAGGACTGCCCAAATGTAGGGCTCTAATGGGGTGGGCATCTCTGCTGGGAGGGAAAGGAAGGTGGATGGGGGAGGGCAGGGCAGGGAGGTTCCCTTGTATATTACACAGGAACCTGCATCAAGTATAACCACCAACTCAGCAGGCCAAGAATAGGGTTCTTAGAGTTCTGCGCCCCTGCTGTACTGCAAAAGGGGTCTGACAGCAGAATCTTATTAAAGTGGAATGAGCCACGGGCAGTTATGCACATTCATGTCCAAGGTGCGTGATTGTGGTCGTTACAGCTTTGCACCAGGACTGCCCAAATGTAGGGCTCTAATGGGGTGGGCCTTTCTGGAGTAAGGGAAGGAAGGTGAGAGGGCAGGGAGGTTCCTTTGTTTACTACACAGGAACCTGGACCAAGTATAACCACCAATACAGCAGGCCAAGAACAGGGGACTTCAAGTTCTATACCTCTGCTGTACTGCAAAAGGGGTCTGACAGTAGAATCTTATTAAAGTGGAATGAGCCACGTGCAGTTATGCCCGTTGGTGTTCAAGGTGCGTGGTTGTGGTCATTACAGCTTTGCACCAGGACTGCCCACATGTAAGACTCTAATGGAGTGGGCATCTCTGCTGGGAAGGAAAGGAAGGTGGGTGGGTGGGGAGAGGGAGTCAAAGGGGTTCCCTTGTTTACTATACAGGAACCCAAAGGAACATAATCACCCACATTATAGTTCAAGAATGGGGGCTTTAGAGTTCTGCACCCCTGCTGTACTGCAAAGGGGTCTGACAGCAGAATCTTATTAAAGTGGAATGAGCCACGTGCAGTTATGCCCTTTGGTGTCCAAGGTGCGTGGTTGTGGCCATTACAGCTTTGCACCTTGACTGCCCACATGGAAGGCTCTAATGGAGTGGGTATCTCTGCTGGGAGGGAAAGCAAGGTGCGTAAGGGGAGGGCAAGGCAGGGAGGTTCCCTTTTTTATTACACAGGAACCTGGACAAACATAATCACCCACATTATAGCTCAGGAACAGGGTCCTTAGAGTTCTGCGCCCCTGCTGTACTGCAAAGGGGTCTGACAGCAGAATCTTATCAAAGTGGAATGAGCCACGTGCAGTTATGCACATTCATGTCCAAGGTGCGTGGTTCTGGTCATTACAGCTTTGCACCAGGACTGCCCAAATGTAGGGCTCTAATGGGGTGGGCATCTCTGCTGGGAGGGAAAGGAAGGTGGATGGGGAGGGTTGGGGCAGGGAGGTTCCCTTGTTTATTACACAGGAACCTGGACAAACATAATGGTTCACATTATAGCTCAGGAACAGGGTCCTTAGAGTTCTGCACCTGCTGTACTGCAAAGGGGTCTGACAGCAGACCTTATTAAAGTGGAATGAGCCACGTGCAGTTATGCACATTCATGTCCAAGGTGCGTGGTTGTGGTCATTACAGCTTTGCACCAGGACTGCCCAAATGTAGGGCTCTAATGGAGTGGGCATCTCTGCTGGGAGGGAAAGGAAGGTGGATGGGGGAGGGCTGGGCAGGGAGGTTCCCTTGTTTATTACACAGGAACCTGGACAAACAATCACCCACATTATAGCTCAGGAACAGGGTCCTTAAGAGTTCTGCACCCCTGCTGTACTGCAAAGGGGTCTGACAGCAGAATCTTATCAAAGTGGAATGAGCCACGTGCAGTTATGCACATTCATGTCCAAGGTGCGTGGTTGTGGTCATTACAGCTTTGCACCAGGACTGCCCAAATGTAGGGCTCTAATGGGGTGGGCATCTCTGCTGGGAGGGAAAGGAAGGTGGATGGGGGAGGGCTGGGCAGGGAGGTTCCCTTTTTTTATTACACAGGAACCTGGACAAACATAATGGTTCACATTATAGCTCAGGAACAGGGTCCTTAGAGTTCTGCACCCCTGCTGTACTGCAAAGGGGTCTGACAGCAGACTCTTATTAGAGTGCACTTATGCACATTCATGTCCAAGGTGCGTGGTTGTGGTCGTTACAGCTTTGCACCAGGACTGCCCAAATGTAGGGCTCTAGTGAAGTGGGCATCTCTGCTGGGAGGGAAAGAAAGGTGGGCAGGGGGAGGCGGGGCAGGGAGGTTCCTTTGTTTACTACACAGGAACCTGGACAAACATAATCACCCACATTATAGCTTAAGAACAGGGTCTTTAAGAGTTCTGCACCCCTGCTGTACTGCAAAGGGGTCTGATAGCAGACCTTATTAAAGTGGAATGAGCCACGTGCAGTTATGCACATTCATGTCCAAGGTGCGTGGTTGTGGTCATTACAGCTTTGCACCAGGACTGCCCAAATGTAGGGCTCTAATGGGGTGGGCGGGAAGAGAAAGAAAGGTGAGCAGGGGGAGGGCAGGGCAGGGAGGTTCCTTTGTTTACTATACAGGAACCGGGACCAAGTATAACTAACAGCACAGCAGGCCAAGAACAGGGTCCTTAGAGTTCTGCACCCCTGCTGTACTGCAAAGGGGTCTGACAGCAGAATCTTATTAAAATGGAATGAGCCACGTGCAATCATGCACACTGATGTCCACGGTGCATGGTTGTGGTCGTTACAGCTTTGCACCAGGACGGCCCAAATGTAGGGCTCCAATGGAGTGGGTTTCTCTGCTGGGAGGGAAAGGAATGTGGGGAGGGGAGGGCGGGGCAGGAAGGTTCCTTTGTATATTACACCGGAACCTCGATCGACTATGACCACCAACACAGCAGGCCAAGAATAGGGTTCTTAGAGTTCTGCGCCCCTGCTGTACTGCAAAAGGGGTCTGACAGCAGAATCTTATCAAAGTGGAATCAGTTTTGCGAGTTGGTGTCCAAGGTACGTGGTTATGGTCCTTCCAGCTTTGCACCGTGCCTGCCACATGTAAGATTCTTAATTGAGCAGGCATCTCTACTGAAAGGGAAAGGAAGAGGGAGGGGGGAAGGAGGAGTCTGGGAGGTCCCTTACCTAGTGAACAGGGTCCTTGGAGTTCTGCGCCCCTGCTGTACTGCAAAGGGGTCTGACAGCAGAATCTTATTAAAGTGGAATGAGCCACGTGTAGTTACGCACGTTGGTGTCCAAGGTGGGTGGTTGTGGTCGTTACAGCTTTGCACCTTGACTGCACAAATGTAGGGCTCTAATGGGGTGGGTGTTTCTCCTGGAAGGGAGCAGAAATCGGGTAGGGGGCAGAGGGGATCAGGTAAATTCAACTGATCGAATGTATTATAGAGTGGGCATTTCGGGTAGAAGGGAAAGGAAGATGGAGACTGCAGTTTCCACAATCTAGGTAATTAATACTTTTTGCTGTTTCACGGAGTAAAGGGGACTCATCAGCAAGTCAATGCAGGCCTGTTACTGCAATTTACAACTTATTAAGGGCATTGGGTGTGCGCCCCATGAAACTATGCACAGTGTCAAAGCCGAATAAAGGGCCTTGGAGGAACACCCTCTGCTATAATGCAAATAGGGCGCATTCCATTTTGTTTTATTTTGTGGAACCGGGGCTTAAACTGGTTCGATGCTGCTGATCTACACCCCCAGCCCTTTTGACTTATATGAGACAGCCACGCTCTCTAAATTGCTCAGGCTGGGCTGAAACTCGCAACTGCTCCAGTCCTGGACTCCCAAGGAGTGGGGATTACAGGCATGTGCACGGCCTCAGCTTTGATCTTTAAATTTGTAATAAGATATTTAAACATCTGTAATACATGTTTTACGTGGTCCCCACAGTACGTGAGACAAGATTACTGAGCACCGCCTGGAAACTTGGAACTGTGAGTACTGCAGCAATGACAAAAGAGTGGTTTCTCCTTCCTTGAGGGTAGGGGGCTCAGAAGTTGATGAGAACTCAAATTATGGACAACAGTGCTCCAATATGAAGCTGTTGGTGAACATTAACATTTAAGGTGCAGGAATTCTTTGTTCTTAATACAGGACCATGGACAAATGGAACTGTGCATTAACTGAGAATGGTAAACTCAGGCATTCATCACTGAAGATCAGCAATGCAAGGAGACGGAATACCTCAGTCTACCAGGATGAGCAATGGACAATTTATTTCCTGCACTGAATCACTAAAGATAAGAGTGGCTTTCTGGAGTAGCTGGCTTGGGGCTGGGAGATTGGGGGGCTGGGGGGCTGGGGCAGGGGCAGGGCTGGGGCTAGGACAGGGGTGGGGCTGGGGCTAGGATAGGGGCTGGGACTTAGCTGGGCTGAAGGGGTGGGACTGCTGGGTTGCTGGGAGCAGGGCCAGGAGGAGCTGGGTGTTAGGGAGGCAGAAAACTACAGAAATTGAAATGTGAGCATTAAGACTCCAACATAGTAAGTCTGGTAATGTCAGATCACAGCAATATATGCTTTCTTTTTGTGCAGCCTCAAGAATGGAAACATCAAGGCCTGGACTGGTGTAGACCTTCGAGGACTCCTTTTTTCGGTTTGATCACTAAGTTCAATTTTTTATTAACTGTTTCTGTGCTATGATACTCTTCGAAATTTTTAAGGGAAGTAGCTGGTTAAGCCAATTTTGAGAAAATGATCATCAAGGATTTCTAACGCCAAATAATGTGACTGAATATCCAGTGCCAAGAGAAATGTTAAGGAATTTATGAAGAGAAGCTGAAAAATGTGAAGGAACTAAAATGAAAACTCATTAAAGGCAATTACAATGAATTCTGCAAATGAAGTCTCTAAACCACGCAATCGGACTTACACCGCGAACATCCAAAAAGTTACCAGAAATCAAACCGAGTCCAGCATTAGCCACCGCGACCGTGTTCCTTTGGAGGAAGGCAACGGGTCTTCTTCAGCCACCTGTTCAACAATCATCTGAAACCCACTGTAATCCACTCTACTGATTGCCGCCATATCCACACCAGGCTGAGCTGGAACGCCGCCCAAGGCCACAGATCAGGTTAGACCAGAAGCCAGAGAGGAGTGATCTAGCCTTCGGCCGGGACACCAAAACCACGTAATGGCTGAATTAATGCTGGGAGGCGCCATGCTAAATGACCGAAGTCCTCCCTGAACAGTGTAGCATCACAGTCTCAGCTCCAATTGGCAGTGCCCAATTCCACCCTGATTCCTGAATGGTTAAATCACGCCGCAAACCAGCGCTACCAACCAAATGCTTTTCTCCGCGGCTTTGGTCTGCACAGGAGAGCAGATGCCATCGTCTTTATAACATCTGGTGAAAGATGTCTATCTTCTGTAACGTCTACCAAGACTACCAACCAGAAATACTGCCATGCTAGCCAGGTAATAAACCACCGCGTTCGGCGACCACGTGACAACGCATGCGCTACTGCCCCTGCGGCAAAATCCACCACGAAATCGGCATGTGTGAAACAAAGAAGCCGCCATATTTTATGCGGCAACCCGAATTTTGGCCGCCATCTTTCCGTTACATAACCTAAATTGTCCACCATGCCACAGATCAGAACAAAGACTTGCCCGCGATGTGGCCTTCCGCCACTTGCACGCTGGAATAAGTGGAGCCGCCATCTTGTGCCGTTTTACCAAGTCCAAACCGCCATGCCGAGCAAACGTTGCAGCAGCCAAATCGCCATTTTGTGCCCTGTCCGGAAGTCGTTTTCCCTCTCATTTTTCACCTAACACCAAGTACTGGGAAAGGGCGTTCTCGGTTGTTCTGCCTCCAACACCAGGATTAACGCGAAATCTCTGGCAAACTCCAAATATGCATTTCAAAACCAGGAGCTCATGCACCGCACGTGACTGCCTCTGCCTGGTATCTCACCTCCCTAATTTATGCTTCACATACTGATTTAGCCCTCGACCGATCGAGCGATCGAGTTATGCGGCAAACCCGAAGACTCAAGATGGCGCTCAATTTTTCTGCAACGCCAGAACACTCGCTTAGACTAACTGCAAAGTCATTCCACTGGCAAAGCTCTCTCACCACCAAATGATCAGCAGCAAAAAAAATATGCACATATTCCAGACACAATACCAACATATTTTTATCCATAAAATGCCCCGATGGGCGATTAAAAAAAAATTAAAGCAGGTATCCGTGGCCCCGATGGGCCAAAAAAAGAGAAATTAAAGCAGGTATCCGAGGCCCCGATGGGCAAAGAAAAAAATAAGTAAATAAATAAAAGCAGGTATCCGAGGCCCCGATGGGCCAAAAATGGGGAAATAGAGGATATCCGTGGCCCCGATGGGCTAAGGAAAAAAAATGTATAAAAAGCAGGTATCCGCAGCCCCGATGGGCAAAATTTTAAAAATGAAAATGAAATGGCAGGTATCCACAACCCCGTTGAGCAAAATGGGGGCTCATAAAAAAAAAAAAGCAGGTATCCGAGGCCCCGATGGGCAAAATCTAATTTCGAGAAGAAAACGAAAAAAGATGTCAACCAGAAAAACCACGCCACAGAAATTCCTTAAAAATGAAAAAAAAAATTCTGAAAATATTTGAAATATCTGAAAAACAAAGAGAAGACATTAATAAAACATTCACGAGGTGCAAATTTGTTTTAAATATCTAATGTAACGTTAATGGTTTAGATACCTAAGGTTAGAGAGCTTCGGTCCCCCGGAGAGAGAAAGCAATATGGCTCCAGCAGAGGCCAGGAACGCTTTAAGAAGCGCCAGGGGCGTGTTGGAGGCGGAGAGAACAAAATAGGAGTGGCCTTGGAGCCTCTAAACGTTTGATCTTCTTGGAGATTAATTTCTGCCAAATAATAAGAAAAACGGAAATTAAACAAACAAACAAAACACAAAAAAAGTCCAAAATGGAGCACACCAGAAAGGACTTGAGACTGAAAATATGGCTCTCCTCTAGTCAGTCCTCACATGGGAAGAGCTCATCTGCAAAATGGAGATTTTGGAGAAACTGACCTTCACAGCAAATGTCGTCGTCTTCTTTCTTCTTCTTCTTCTTCTTCTTCTTCTTCTTCTTCTTCTTATTATTATTATTATTATTATTATTATTATTATTATTATTGTTATTCTTATTGTTATTGTTATTCTTATTGTTATTCTTCTTATTCTTATTCTTATTCTTATTCTTATTCTTATTCTTTTTATTTTTTTTTTCGGTACTGGGGACTGAACTCAGGGGCATTCTACCTTGGAGCTATACCCCCAGCCTTATTTTATTATTCTTTATTTTGAAACCGGGTCTCACTAAGTTGTGGAGGGCCTCACTAGGTAGCTGAGGCTGGCCTCGAATCTGGATCCTCCAGTCTCAGCCTCCCAAATGCTAGGATTACAAGCATGTGCCACCACACCTGGGGATCTAGCAAATGTCTTCTTACTTTAATTTATTTTGAAGATTGTAGAGTGAGGAAAGTAGAGCTTTGACATGTTGAAAAAGGATTAAGAAACAGGCCCATAAGGATTAAAAATGTGCAAGAGGTCACCCCCTATGATTCGGAGGGGATGTATCCTTTACTCCAAAGGGATACCTGGTATTACCCTTGAATGCAGATACCATGGATACTGAGAGACCTCAAGAAACAGGTAGGTTCCAGCATTTGGGAGGCTGAGACCTGAGGATCCGGGTTCCCGGACAGCCTCAGCTACCTAGTGAGGCATTCTGCAACTTAGTGAGACCCTGTTTCAAAATAAAGAATACAAAATAGGACTGGGGGTATAGCTCAAAAGTACAATGAAAGTAAAACCCCTTAGCCTGGCATGGTGGCACTCGCTTGTAATTCCAGTACTTGGGAGGCTGAGACCGGAGGATCACAGGTTCATGGCCAGCCTCAGCTACTTAGTGAGGCCCTCTGCAACTTAGTGAGACCCTGTTTCAAAATAAAGAATAAAAAATAGGGCTGGAGGTGTAGCTCAGAGGTAGAATGCCCCTGGGTTCAATCCCCAGTACTGCAAAAATTAATTAATTAATTAATTAAAGTAAAACCCCCTACCATAGACCAACAGAGAGAGTGTGATCAATCGCAAGCAAAGACTCCAGTTTCATTCTGGAAAACCCGCCAAAATCGTGGAGCAACTAATGACTTGAATTCTACCTTTGTACCTGAGGCCTCGGATTGGTCGGCGAAGCCCGCCAAAACTGCCGGTTTAGATTCGGCTGCGAAACCCTCAAAAATGGTCGCCTGACTCAGCGGGATGTAGTTCACCTCCTAAGCCCCCCTATATTGTTTATTTGAGAAACAACAGAAATCAGAAAGAAAATTTAGAAACCAAGTGGTCTCAGAAAGTCAAAGGATAGCCAGGCCTGGGGCCTGTAATCTCAGGACTTGGGAGGCTGACAGAGGAGCACCGTGTAGAATGTTCCAGACCAGCGTGAAGATTTAGCAAGGAACTGTTTTGAAAATTTTTTAAAAAAATTAAGGACTGGGAATGTAATTCAAAGATAAAATGCCCCTGAGTTCAATATCCAGTGCCAATAAATAAATACAAAATTTTAAAGTCATCAAAAACAATTGGGTTATGCAATTGAAGTTTCTACAATTGCCTGTTCTATATTTTTAAGCCTTGGGTTAGGGAAATTTTTCTTAAACAAGAATCAAGGAGCATCAGCTATAAAAGTCCGATTTCTTGGGACTACTGGGGATCAAACCCAGGGACATTCTTATCAGTGACGCTCTCTCTTGGGATCCTCCTGTCTCCCGAGTCCTACTACCAAGGATTACAGGCCTACTACCAACCCTAGCACCTTAGGTCTTAATTTACCCTCCTTCTGCCAGCCCTCAATACTTCACTTCCTCTCCTTCATGATCTGGCTTTACTTTCTCTATTGCTTGGCTCCATTTTATAAACCCATTAGGATCACAGGTATGGAAACCAAGAAATCGAACAGTTACTTGGACAAAGTTAATTAGCTACTCCAACTTAGGCCCAAATGAGGAAGGGCCAAATCATATCTCCTGTTGCTATACCTTAGTTATGTTCTGTTGCTATCCTCTATTTCGGGCTCCCCAAATCATAGCAGCCAACAGGAATAAACTGGGTTCCTGTTTTTTTTGTTTTTGTTTGTTTGTTTGTTTTTTAAGATTTGGAACATTTTAATTCTATGTTTGTCCCTTTGTTAAAACTTTGTTTTCTCACTCCCTTCTGGAACAGGCTGGGGGAAAGCCTTGGATGGCCACCAGGGGGCAACATAATACTAGAGAAGCCACGTGGAGCCAGACCTGCAGGAAAGGATTCAAGTGAAACTAGGATCAGAACCTAAAGGGGATAACGATTCGTCCTACAGCCGGGCGTGGTGGCGCACGCTTGTAATCCCATCATTTGGGAGGCTGAGACTGGAGGATCCAGGTTCGTGGCCAGCCTCAGCTACTTACTGAGGCCCTCTGCAACTTAGTGAGACCCTGTTTCAAAATAAAGAATAAAAAGATAGGGCTGAGGGTGTAGCTAGGAGGTAGAATGCCCCTGAGTTCAATCCCCAATACCGCAATAAATAAATAAATAAATAAAAAGGGAGGATCTGGCCTAGCAGCTTGCTTTTGTTTCACGTAGTTCAGAACTCTCAGGACTAAAGCAACCTCCCTCCCAAATAGTGTCTATTTAAGACTTTTTTTTTTTCCACTAATGAGGATTAAACCCCAGGGTCGCTCTACCACTGAGTTACAGCCTCAGCCCTTTTTTTATTTTTTAAATTTTTATTATTTATTTATTCATTCATTTATTTATGGTACTAGGGGTTGAACCCTCAGTCCTATTTTATTTTTTATTTTGAAACAAGACCTCACTAAGGTGCTGAGGCTGACTTCAAACCTGTGATCCTCCTATCTCAGTCTCCCAAGTACTGGGATTACAGGCATGTGCCAGTGTAGTGTGTTGATGTAACAGCCCCCTTCCTTCCCGAAACAGGACAGCCCCCTCCCTTCCGGAAACAGGCTCATCCTTGCCCTGGCACCAGAGCTCCACCAATCCCCGTGACTTCTCTGTGTTGCCTTTCCCTCCAGCACGAAAAGTTTCTCCGCCTCTGCACACCCCCTATAAAAGGCTGAACTAATACAAAGTCGGGGTTTGTGCCATGATTCCACTGTCTTGGATGAGGCTCAAACCCTAACTCGAGTTAGCAATCCTTCTTGCTGTTGCATTACTCTGTGTGCAGTGATTGTCTCTTGGAGGGGCACCCCGGGATTTGTGCATAACACCACCATGCCCGGCTCCTTTTTTATATATTTTTTCATTTATTTATTTATTTATTTATTTATTTATTTATTTATTTATTTATTTATTGTGTGTATGTATGTATGTGTGTGCGTATGCATGTGTGATACTAGGGATTGAACCCAAGGGTATTCTACTTCTGAGCTATACCCCCTGCCCTATTTTATTTATTTTTCTTTCTTTCTTTCCTTTTTTTTTTTTTTTTTTTTTTTTTTTTTTTTTTTTTTTTTTTTTTTTTTTTTTTTTTTTTTTTTTTTTTTTTTTTTTTTTTTTTTTTTTTTTTTTGTGTGTGTGTGTGTGTGGTACTGGGGATTGAACTCAGTGGCATTCTACCTCCGAGCTGTACTCCCAGCCCTATTTTTTATTCTTTATTTTGAAATGGGGTCTCACTAAGTTGCGGAGTGCCCGGCTTTTTTATTTATTTTACAAATTTTGAAACAGGGTCTCTCTAAATTGCTGAGACTGGCCTCTAACGCCTCTAACCTGCAATCCTCCTGTCTCAGCCTCCCAAGTACTGGGATTATAGGCATGTGCCACCATGTATGACTCCTTATTAATATTTTATTTTGAGACAGAGTCTCCCGGAGTTGCCAGGCTGGCCTCAAAGTTTAAATTCTTTTGCCTCAGCCTCCTGAATAGCTGGGATTATAGGCCTGCACCACTATTTATAACATTTAAAAGTATATATTAACTGCTGGACAAAAGACAAGTCAAGCAACAAATAGACTAAATAAATAAATAAATAAATAAAAATAAAGGAAAGGCTATGGGGAAAGAGTTATGTGAGGAAATAAAGGCTTTGAAAAGTTCTTGCATATACTAGAGAATCAAGAAAGCCATGAGGATCTGGGCGTGGTGGCCCACGCTTGTAATCCCAGCATTTGGGAGGCTGAGACTGTAGGATCCGGGTTCGAGACCAGCCTCAGCTACCTAGTGAGGCCCTTCACAACTTAGACCCTGTTTCAAAGTAAAGAATAAAAAATAGGGCTGGGGGTGTAGCTCGGAGGTAGAATGCCCCTGGGTTCAATCCTGAGTACCACCATTAAAAAAAAAAAAATCCGAATTATTTTTGTAAATGAGATTGCTTTCTTGATTCCTTTTTCAGATAAGTCCTTATTACTATACAGAAATGCTGCTGATTATTGTGTCCTGCAACTTTATTGAATTCATTTATTAGGTCTAACATTTTTTGGTGCGGTCTTTAGGGTTTTATTTACGTAAGAACATGTCATCTTACATAAAGAAAAGGAAGGAAAATTTAACTTCTTCAATTCCAATTTGGATTTCTTCCTTTGTCCTAATTGCCTTGGCTAGGACTTCCAGTACAATCATGAATAGAAGTGGCAAAAGTGAGCATCCAGCCGAAAAAGAAAAAAAAAAAGTGAGCATCCTTGTTGTTTGGGTCAATATTCTCACTGCCATAATCCACAACAACTGACTCCACAACTTAGAGAAAAGAAGTTTTTTTTTGTTTGTTTGTTTTTTTCAGTACTGGCTATATATATACATCCCAAAAGCCACAAACAACAACAAAGCAGGGGAGGGGGGGAGTTCCGCACAGCATAACCATAGTGACTAGAGCCTAATATTATTGGGGCACTCCCTCCTTCCATTAAGATTACTAACCCTGAGCCGGGCGTAGTGGCCCACACTTGTAATCCCAGCATTTGGGAGGCTGAGACTGGAGGATCCGGGTTCGAGGCCAGCCTCAGCTACCTAGTGAGGCACTCCACAACTTAGTGAGACCCAGTTTCAAAATAAAGAATAAAAAATAGGGCTGGGGTCATAGCTCGAAGGTAGAATGCCCCTGAGTTCAATCCTCAGTACCGCAAAAAAAAAAAAAAAAAAAAAAAAAAAGATTACTAACCCTGGACTTCTGACCCCTAAAGGAAATGAAATGAAATGGTGCAACACTTGGAAAATAGTCTAATAGTTCCTTTACATGGTTAAAAATAAATTAGGCGTGGTGGCACATGACTATAATCCCAGTTCCTAGGAGGCTGAGACAAGAGGATCCGAGGTGCAAAGTATAGCTGCAAAAACTTAGCAAGACCCTGTTTCAAAATAAATAAGAAAGAGCCGGGCATGGTGGTGCATGCTTGTAATCCCAGTACTTGGAATTCGGAGACCTGAGGATCTGGGTTTGTGGCCAGCCTCAGCTACTTAGTGAGGCCCTCCACAACTTACTGAGATCCTATTTCAAAATAAAGAATAAAAATAGGGCTGGGGGGGGGGGTGTAGCTCAGAGGTAGAATGCACCTGGGTTCAACCCCAAGTACTGCAAAAAATAAATAAATAAATAAATAAGAAAGAGCTGGGAGCCAGGCGTGGTGACACATGATTGTAATCCTAGTATTTGGGAGGCTGAGATAGAAGGATCTGGGTTCACAGCCCTCCACAACTTAGTGAGACCCTGTTTCAAAAATAAAGAATAAAAAATAGGACTGGGGGTGTAGCTCGGAGGTAGAATCCTCTTGGGTTCAATCCTTAGTACGGCAAACAAACCATAAGAAAATAAAAACAATCTCCAGTACAAAAAAAAAAAAAAACCTAAAATAGAATTACCACATTACCCAGCAGTTCTACTTCTACTTGAATATGAATGTTCGTAGTGTCTTGGGTCAGCACGATATTTTTGGTGGGTTCTTGGCCTCCGTGGTGAAAAGAATTTCAACACACACCAGTCAGGGACAAAGGCAGTTTTATTTAGAAAAGTAAGGGAGAAGACAGGCGAGGGGAGATCGTCCGGGCCAAGAGAGTCTTTGCAGCCTTTCCAGTTCTTTTCTAGGATCTCCAAGAGCAGGTGAGCACAGCGGAAGTCTGGACCTCCTCTTCCTCAGGTTTCAACAATGGGTGGTGACTGGGTGAGGTCTGACCTTGTCCTCTTGGATCTCAGGAATCTCACAAGTGGTGAGGGGCCATTGAAATTAAGGGTGTGGGCCCATTGGGGCCTCTTCCTGAGAACAGACACACCCTATAGTGTAGAGTTAGAGATTATAAACTCTCCAGATCTTAAAAATATATTTTTCCTTTCCTTCCCAATCTGTCTCCGTTCTGCCTACATTTTTATTCCTTCTATTCTACCTCATCAATAGTAGCATTATTCATAGTAGCCAAAAGGTGGAAACAACCCACACATACATCAATTGAACAGATAAACAATATGGTAGGTATTAATCCAATGGCATATAATTTAGTCATAAAGGAATGAGGTACTGTTTCATTCAACAATATGCAGCCGGGCATGGTGCCGCACGCTTGTAATCCCAGCATTCAGGAGGCTGAGACCGGAGGATCCAGGTTCGTGGCCAACCTCAGATACCTAGTGAGGCACTCCGCAACTTAGTGAGACCCTGTTTCAAAATAAAGAATAAAAAATAGGGCTGGGGTATAGCTTGGAGGTAGAAAGCCTCTGAGTTCAATCCCCAGTACCGAAAAAAAAAAAAAAGAATAAAAAATAGGGCTGGGGATATAGCTCGGAGGTAGAATGCCCCTGAGTTCAATTCCCAGTACCACACACACACAAAAAAAAGTTCTGAAATTAGATAGTAATGAATATCAATAACCACTGAATTCTTCTTTCTGAAAGGAAAAATAATGGTATATGAATTGTGTATCAATTAAAAAAAAAAAAAACAGATTCAGGCCAGACACAGTGGCACATGCTTATAGTCCTAGTACTTTGGAGGTTACGGCAGTTTAGCAAGACCTTGTTCCAAAACTTTTTTAAAAAATTAAAGGGCCGGGTGTGGTGGCACACGCCTGTAATCCCAGCATTTGGGAGGCTGAGACAGGAGGATCCAGGTTCGCGGCATGAGGCACTCTGTAACTTAATGAGACCCTGTTTCAAAATAAAGAATAAAAAATAGGCCTGGGGGTATAGCTCGGAGGTAGAATGCACCTTATTTCAATTCCCAGCACCACACACACAAAAAAAAGAATAAAAAAAATATGATTGGGGATGTAGCTCAGAGGTAGAATGCCCCTGGGTTCAATTCTCAGAACGGCAATAAATAAATAATTTAAAGGAGCTGGGCATGGTAGCGTGGTGGCGCACACTTGTTATCTCAGTACTTGGGAGGCTGAGACAGGAGGATTCAGGTTCGTGGCCAGGCTAAGCTACTTTGGTGAGGCTCTCCCCAATTTAGTGAGACCCTGTCTCAAAATAATGAATAAAAAATAGGATTGGGGGTGTGTGTAGCTTGGAGGTAGAATGCCCCTGGGTTCAATCCCCAGCACAGCAACAAATAAATAAATAAATAGAATAATAAAGATAAAAAATAAAATAGAGTTGGGGGTTTAGCTCAAAGGTAGAATGCCTCTGGGTTTAACAAAACAAACAAAACCTTTGGAGCAGAGCGAAGAGGCACACGCCTGTAATCTCTGCACTTGAGAGGCTGAGACAGGAGGATCACAGCTTCGAGAATAGCCTCAGCAATTAGTGGGACTCATCAACCTAGTGAGACCCTGTTTCCAAATAAGAAATAAAATCGGGTCAGAGGTGTGGCTCAAAGGTAGAATGGCTCTGGGTTCCATCCTCAGTACCACACACACACACAAAAAAAAGCTGCTGAAGTTGGCCTTGAATAAATATGTGACCCTAGGGTCTCAGTCTTCCAAATTCTGGAATGAAAGCCAGCCACTCCCAGCTTACATATGCTAAGTTGTTTAATCCTTCCATTCACCTTTTAGCTATTAGAAATTCATATCCTCCCTTTACTGAGGGGAAAACTGACACACAGGAAGATCGAATAAATTAAACTACTTTACACAGCTTGTGAGTGGGAAAACTGGTTTCTAAACCGAGGCAGACAGTTTGGCTTTTGACCCTTTGCCCTCCTCTTTTTTTCTTTTCTGGTTCTGGAAACAGAACCCAGAGCCTCCAGCACACTAGGTAAGCACTCTACTCCTGAGCTCCAGCCCCAGAAAAAAAAAAAAAAAAAAAAAAAAGGAGGGCAAAGGGTCAAAGCCAAACTGTCTTGGGAGGCTGAGACCTAGTGAGGCACTCCGCAACTTAGTGAGACCCTGTTTCAAAATAAAGAATAAAAAATAGGACTAGGGGTATAGCTCGGAGGTAGAATGCCCATGAGTTCAATCCCCAGTACCACAAAACAAAACAAAAAGTCAAACTGGGGTACTCAGGATTAAATCCAGTGGCATTCTACCTCTGGAAATAGAGTCTTGCTAAATTGCTGAGGATCTCACTAAATTGCTAAGGCTGTCCTCAAACTTGTGATCCTCTTGTTTTAGCCTCCCAAATACTGGGATTACAAGTGTGAACTACCACGCCTAGCTTTAGGTGAAGATTTCAGCACACACGTGAGCATACCCGCACACACGCGCGCGCACACACACACACACACACATCATTATCACAGTTAAAAAATTAAAAATAATTTGAGCCAGGTGTGGTGGCGCACGCTTGTAATCCCAGCATTTGGGAGGCTGAGACCAGAGGATCCAGGTTCTCGGCTAGCCTCAGCTACCTAGTGAGGCACTCTGCAACTTAGTGAGACCCTGTTTCAAAATAAAAAATAAAAAATAGGACTGGGGGTATAGCTTGGCGGTAGAATGCCCCTGAGTTCAATCCCTAGTACCGCAAAAAAAAAAAAAAAAAAAAAGATTCTTTCCTGTCCCTACAGTGACTCACTTGTGTGAGTTCAGTGCTCACCAACCCTTTTCACCAGAGGCAATGATGACTCCGGAGACAAGTGCCACTGAAAACAGGTTCCATTTCCAGCTTTTGGCTGCCAACCAGGAAACGAAAACTGGGCCCATTTGCCCGGGGTCTTCGAGAAAGAGAGTAAGGTCATATGGGCCAATGGTCCTGCAGGAAAGATGGTCACCTCTGCTCCAATCAAGATTTTACTTACCAGCCGGGCATGGTGGTGCACTCCTGTAATCCCAATACTTGGGAGGCTGAGACAGGGGTTCACTAATTCAAGACCAACCTCAGCAATGTAGTACAATCCTAGGCAATTTAGTGAGATCCTGTTTTGAAATAAAAACATAAAATAGGGCATCGGGTAGAATGCCCCTGAGTTTTATCCCCAGTATCAATCAACCAACAAACAACAAAACAAAACAAAAAAAACACTTAAAGAGGGAACAACCTGTCCGAAGAAGAAATGATATCCCACAATACAGCTTTAGGAAGGAAGCTTTAATAGGGATCCAGACTCTCCTAGACCAATCTTTTTTTTTTTTTTTTTTTTTTTGCGGTACTGGGGATTGAATACCCCCAGCCCTACTTTTTATTCTTTATTTTGAAACCAGGTCTCACAAAGTTGCGGAGGGTCTCACTAGGCAGCCGAGGCTGGCCTTGAATCGGGATCCTCTGGTCTCAGCCTCCCAAATGCTGGGATTACAAGCATGGGCCACCACGCCCAGCTAGACAGATCTTTAAAATATAGATTGATCCAGCCTTCCTTGTGCCTCTATCTGCCCCACCCTCTGCCCCCCGAGTGCAATGCTAGGCAATTATGACTGGTTCAGAGGATTGGACGTAAAAGATGTATTCTCCTGTATCCCGCCGAACAAGAGATCCCAACTACTACCTGCTTTTAATGGCAGGACTCCAATACCAAAGTAACCTCCAAGTATTACTAAACTCTTGTCCTTCAGGGACTTAAAAACTCCCCTGCTAAGCTGGGCGTGGTGGTGCACGCTTGTAATCCCAATACTTTGGAGACTGAGTCAGGAGACCCTGTTTCAAAATAAAGAATAAAAAATAGGAATGCCAGGCGTGGTGGCGCACGCTTGTAGTCCCAGCATTTGGGAGGCTGAGACCAGAGGATCCGGGTTTGCGGCCAGTTTCAGCTACCAAGTGAGGCACTCCGCAACTTAGTGAGACCCGGTTTCAAAATAAAGAATAAAAAATAGGGCTGGGGGTATCGCGTGGAGGTACAATGCCCCTGGGTTCAATCCTCAGTACCGCCAAAAAAAAAAAAAAAGAAAGAAAGAAAAAAAAAAATAGGGCTGGGGATGTAGCTCAGAGGTAAAATGCTGCTGGGTTCAATCCGCAGCAACACACACTAAAGAAAACTCCCCTGTTCTGTTTAATGCAAGTCCACACAAGGACACTGGGGACCCCGATTATGTGAAGGTGGATCTGGCAGCTGCCAAGGAAGCCTTGGGGAGACCCAAAAAGAAAGGAGCCAAAGGGAACCCCGAGCTCATGGACATGACCGCTGCCTCCCAAGCGTTATTTGCCAGTGCTGCTCAACTCATAGGCCGCTGAAGTAATTACTCACAAAGGGAACACCACAGATACCTCCTGAGGATCACCCGGCCATGGAGAACACAGCCGGGAAAAGACAGTCTCACATGGAATTACCAGAGCTGTAGCTCCACCAGCTCCACTCTCTGCCCTGCTTGGGCATCCCTGGGACAAAGAAAGTGCTTAATGCCTCCTGCTCCTGCTGTGACCTAGGATGTAAGACAGGTCACATTGCTGCATGCCCACCTCTAAGTCATTGTACAGCATTCGCATTCATTTCTTTGTTTTGCTTTGGATCCCAAATTTTGGATTAGTAGCCAAATCCCCGCGTGAGGTCTTGACAGGAACAGAAATAGAGCCTTGTGACTTGGACCCCAGAATGCCAAACTGCATTCGAGTTCAAACAAAGCTTCATGAAGCCAGGCGTGGTGGCACACACTTGTAATCCCAGTACTTGGGAGGCTGAGACGGGAGGATCGCAGGTTCTCGGCCAGCCTTAGCTACTTAGTGAGGCTCCCCGAAACTTAGTGAGACTTGTTTCAAAATAAAGTATAAAAAATAGGGCAGGGGGTGTAGCTTGGAGGTAGAATGCCCCTGGATTCCACCTCCAATACCACAAATAAATAAATAAATTTAAAAAAAGAAAGAAAGAATAAAAAATAGGGCAGGGGGCGTAGCTCAGAGGTAGAATGCCCCTGGGATCAATCTCCAGTACCACACACACACAAAAAAAGCTTCAGGAGGAAGCAGCTTGTCATTGCCGACTTCCTAGTTCATTCTAATACTTATTAGCTGTTGGAACTTTTGGAACTTGAGCCACTTATTTTTGAGGTACTGGGGATTGAACTCAGGGGCATTCTACCTCCGAGCTACACCCCCAGCCCTATTTTATTCTTTAATTTGAAATAGGGTCTCACTAAGTTGCAGAGGGCCTCACTAAGTAGCTGACGCTGGCCGAGAACCTGGATCCTCCTGTCTCAGCCTCCCAAGTACTGGAGGAGGTACAAGCGAGCACCACCACGCCCGGCAAAGCCTTAGTATTTTTGTTTAGAAAATAGGGAAAAATCAGTTCTCATCTTACCTTATAAGGTTGCAATAACTTAGTGAGATTACAGAAATGAATCAGCTTGCCGGGCGTGGTGGCACACGCTTGTAATCCCAGTACCAGGGAGGCTGAGACTGGAGGATCTGGGTTTGCAGCCAGCCTCAGCTACTTAGTGAGGTCCTCCGCAATTTGGTGAGACCCTGTTTCAAAATAAAGAATTAAAAAATAGGGCTGGGGGTGTAACTCGAGGTAGAATGCCCCTGGGTTCAATCCCCAGTACCGAAAAGAAAAAAAAGAAATGAATCAGCTATGTCTATTATAAAGTGCCATACACTTTTAGGGTAAAGTGGAAGAGAATGAGAGACCTAGAAATAGGGAAAGATTAAGAGTCAGGACAAGCCTGGCGAGGTGGCACACACTTGTAATATCTGTACTTGTACTTGGGAGGCTGAGACAGGAGGACTGCAGGTTTGAGGCTAGCCTCAGCAACTTAGCAAGACCCTGTTTCAATCTAAAAAATAAAAAATTGGGGCTAGGGGTATACCTCAGAAGTAGAATGTCCCTGGGTTTCATCCCCAATACCACCAAGAAAAAAAAAAAAAAAAAAAGAAGCCAGGCATGCTGGCGCACGCTTGTAATCCCAGCATTCGGGAGGCTGAAACTGGAACTGGAGGATTCGGGTTCCCGGCCAGCCTCAGCTACCTAGTGAGGCATTCTGCAACTTAGTGAGACCCTGTTTCAAAATAAAGAATAAAAAATAGGGCTGGGGGTATAGCTCGGAGGTAGAATGCCCCTGAGTTCAATCTCCAGTACCAAAAAAAAAAAAAAAAAAAAAAAAA
>PVLC010014531.1:0-12782 GCA_004027655.1 Graphiurus murinus | reverse complement strand
CACACACACATACACAGAAAGAATAAAAAAAGAAAAAAAAGAAAAAAAAAAAAAAATAGGGCTGGGAGTGTAGTTTGGAGGTAGAATGCCTCTGGGTTCAATCGCCAGTACCGGGAAAAAGAAAAGTCAGAGTAAAGGTAAATTTGGCATGGAAATATAAGACAAGAAATGAAGGGAAAAGCCGGGCGTGGTGGCGCACGCTTGTAATCCCAGCATTCGGGAAGCTGAGACCGGAGGATCCGGGTTCGCGGCCAGCCTCAGCTACCTAGTGAGGCACTCCGCAACTTAGTGAGACCCAGTTTCGAAATAAAGAATAAAAAATAGGGCTGGGGGTGTAGCTCGGAGGTAGAACGCCCCTGAGTTCAATCCCTAGTACCGCAAAAAAAAAAAAAAAAAAAAAGAAATGAAGGGAAAGAAAAGAAGAAAAAGGGCCTATGAAAGGAGACACCACAGGCTGTTGAGAGGAAATACAAGTGGGGGAGGGGCCGCAGGGCAGGCAGCAAGATCAAGTTGCCTACCCAGCAGGAGCAATTTAGAGTCGCAGTTGGGCGGTGCAAACCGGTTGCGCCCCTGTTGGTGGGGCCCACGCCGGGAACCCGGCTTTCACCGGCCTTTGCTACCGGGGGCTGCAGGCCCTGAGGTCGCGTCCGCGCCATCGTGTGCTTACCCAGGTTGGCTAGGGGCTGAAGGATGAGTCTACCAACGACAGCAAGGCCCCGGGGGTGAGCTGAGGTGAGTGTGGAACGCCAGCGGGGCTGAGGCCGCTGCTGCGGGATGGCGCGGCGGGAGCGCGAGGAGGGACCGGCCCACGGTCCTGCTTCTCTCTCCCCTCGGTTCAGAGCATCTGAGAATAGTTCTGTCTCCGGTTCACCTTACCTCCACCGAGGAGGCTAGGTTGATAATAGCCCTGAGGAGGGATTCTGTCAGGATTGTTCTCGCATTTTTTCCATGTTT
Organism: Graphiurus murinus; assembly: GCA_004027655.1. NCBI lineage: Eukaryota > Metazoa > Chordata > Mammalia > Rodentia > Gliridae > Graphiurus > Graphiurus murinus. Next base: position 11,828 of record PVLC010014531.1, on the reverse strand, counting down.
AAATGTCTTTTTTTTTAGCCGGGCGTGGTGGCGCACGCTTGCAATCCCAGCATTCGGGAGGCTGAGGCCGGAGGATCCGGGTTCGAGGCCAGCCTCAGCTACCTAGTGAGGCACTCCGCAATTTAGTGAGACTCGGTTTCAAAATAAAGAATAAAAAATAGGGCTGGGGGTATAGCTCGGGGGTAGAATGCCCCCAAGTTCAATCCCCATTACCGCAAAAAAAAAAAAAAAAAAAAAAAAAAAAATTGAACCCAGGGGCATTCTACCTGCGAGCCACACCTAAGTCCTATGTTTTATTTATTTATTTATTTTTGCGGCACTGAGGATCGAACCCAGGGGCAGTCCTATTTTTATTCTTTATTTTGAAACAGGGTCTCACTAAGTTGTGGAGGGCCTCACTACGTAGCTGAGGCTGGCTGTGAACCTGGATCCTCCTGTCTCAGCCTCTTAAGTACTGGGATTACAAGCGTGCACCACCATACCTGGCCCCCAGCCCTATTTTTCATTCATTATTTTGAAACAGGGTCTCACTAAGCTGCAGAGGTCCTCACTAAGTAGCTGAGGTTGGCCTGGAACCTGCTCCAGTCTCAGCCTGCCAAATACTGGGATTACAAGAGCAAGCCACCATGCTGGGCTAGGTTATTGTTAATTTCTGTAGTTACTGGGCACACCGTTTCTGTCCCCTGGAATATCCTGGGGAGTTCTCTCATCCCATGGTAAAACCTCTGCACTGCTGGTCTGGAGCTGAGGACAGGGAAAGTAGCCCGTTTTTCTCGGGGTAAGTGACCCCCTAACTTTATAGGGTGGGTGTTCGGCCTCTGGTTCTCCTAAAGGACTGTGTGGCGTTCACACTGCCTTCCCTTTGTGCTGGCTCTCAGAGAAGGTCGCTTTCTATATTACTGTCCCACCCCTGACTTTTTCATTAGTGCTCTTTTCTAGCAATACAACGTGACATAGTTTAGCCTAGCGATGCTGGCAGGTGGTGCACCTCATCTATTGTTTTATTACAGCTTAGTCTTGGGCACTATGTCCCTCCATCTTGTGATTGTATACTACTCAGGACTCCTGCCCCTCCCCCGCCTGCTATAAGTTTGAGCTCGGGATGTATTTCTGCCCTTTGCTCAGAGCTAGTTTTTTTTTTTTTTTTGCAGTACTAGGGGTTGAACCCAGGGGCATTCTACCTCTGGGCTACACCCTGAGTCCTATTTTTTATTCTTTATTTTGAAACAGGGTCTCACTAAGTTACCCAGGGCCTCACTAAGTAGCTGAAGATGGCCGCAAACCCGGATCCTCAGGTCACAGCCTCCCAAGTACTGGGATTACAAGCAAGCGCCACCACGCCCAGCTCCCAGCTAGTTTTTAAAATCCCCCACTGTTCTATTCACCCAGGGTATGTGTTTGCTAACTGTCTCAATGGCAGCAGTCCATTGCTCTTCCTCCCTACTGAATAAACATTTTGTTTTGTAAATGGCTGGAAAAAGGATCTGCCCAGATTTCTCTGACCCTCCGGAAACTGGGCAGATTCTCTGACCCTCCTGAAACTGCTCCTGTTCCCCTCCCCCAAGTATGTAATTTACTGATTTCTCAGGACTCTTAACCAGGCTTCTGGCTAATCTGAACAGGTTAATGGAAAAAATCTCAGAATGGTTAAATTTCTCAATTTCTGTGGCATTTCACACTCTATTTCTGGTAAACACATGTCCTTGACTAAATGCTTTAGTTGATTTCTTAGTGATGTCTGGTTTTATCTCCTCCCTTTCTTTCTTTTTGTTTTTGTTTTTTTGTTGTTGTTGTTTTTGTTTTTTTGTGTTACTAGAGATTGAACTCAGGGGCATTCTACTCCGGACCTACACCCCCAGCCTTATTTTATATTTATTTATTTATTTATTTTTTTTTGTGGTATTGGGAATTGAACCCAGAGGCATTCTACTGCCGAACTATACCCCCAGACCTATTTTATTTTGAAACAGTGTCTCACTAAGTTGTAGAGGGCCTCACTAAGTTGCTGAGGCTGGCTGCGAACCTGGGATCTTCCTATTTTAGCCTCCCAAGTACTGGGATTACAAGCGTGCACCACCACTCCTCGTTTATATCTAATTTTTAAAAGCTATTTAATTTGCAGCTGGGCATGGTGGTAAGTAGTTAGATTCTTATGAACCTAGATCCTGTTTCCAGGCTGGAGTACCACAGGGGGAAAAAAAAAGTCTATTTAGGTTCCTTGCCTATTTAAAAATTGGGTTTATTTGTTTTCTTGCTGTTGTAATTTTTTGCAGTACTGGGGATTGAACCCAGGGGCATTCTACCTCCGAGCTAAACCGCAGTCCTATTTTTATTCTTTATTTTGAAACAGGCATGTGCCACCATGCCTGGCTACTATTTTTTATTTATTTTGAAACAGGGTCTCACTAAGTTGCGGAGGGCCTCAATAAGTTGCCGAGGCTGGCCGAGAACCTGCAATCCTCCTGTCTCAGCCTCCCAAGTACTGGTATTACAGGGGTGTGCCAACACGCCCGGCCCATCACATTAATTGATTCTCTTCTTTGGAGGTTTTTTGAGGAAGTCTCTACCATTGCCTCTATGTTGGAGAGTTGGTCCTGTTTTCTTCTAGTAATTGCAAGGTTTCTGGTCTAATTTCAAGGTCTTTGATCTATCTTGAGTTGACTCTTGTGTAGAGTGAGAGATAGGGGTCTAATTTCATTCTTCCACACATGGATATCCAGTTCTCCCAACATCTTTTTTTGAAAAGGCTTCCTTTGTCAGGCATGGTGGCACATGCTTGTAATCCCAGTACTTGGGAGGCTGAAACGAGGATCACAGGTTCACTGCCAGCCTCAGCTACTTAGTGAGGCCCTCTGCAACTTAGTGAGATTCTGTTTCAAAACAAAGAATTAAAAATAGGAGTGGGGGTGTAGTTCAGAGGTAGAATGCTCCTGGGTTCCATCCCCAGTACCACACACACAAAAAAAGTTTTCTTTTCCCCACCATGTTTTTGGTTCCTTTGTTCAAAAATCAACTGAATATAAGTGTGAAATTTGTCTCTCTGTCTTCTATTGTATTCCATTGACCTATGTGTCTATGTTTGTACCAATACCATGCTGTTTTTGTTTCTATAGCTCTGTGGTATAATTTGAAGTCAGGTATTGTGATGCCTCCAGCATGATTCTTATTACTCAGAATTGTTTTGGCTATTCTAGATCCTTTGTTCTTCCCTATGAATTTTAGGATTGTTTTATCTAGTTCTGCAAAGAATGACATTGGTATTTTGATAGAGACTGCACTGGATCTGTAGATCACTTTTGGTAGTATGGCTATTAGGACAATATTTATTCTGCCAAAACAGGAGCATAGGAGGTCTTTCTATTTTGTGTGTGTGTGTGTGTGTGTGTGTGTGTGTGGCACTGGGGATTGAACCCCAGGGCATTCTATCTCCAAGCTATATCCCCAGCCCTATTTTTTACTCTTTATTTTGAAACAGGGTTTCACTAAGTTGCGGAAAGCCTCACTAAGTAGCTGAGGCTGGCTGCAAACCTGGGTCCTCCTATCTCAGCCTCGCAAGTACTGTGATTACAAGTGTGCACCACCACATCTGGCGGTCATTCTTCAGGGTTGTATAATTATTGTAGACTACTTTTACCTCTTTGGTAAGATTTACTCTGAAGCATTTTATTTTATTTGAGGCTATTATGATTGGAAATGTTTTCTGGATTTCTTTTCTCATGGATTCATGGTTGATATATAGAAAAGCTAGTGATTTTTGTATGTTCATTTTGAGTCTGGATACTTTGTTGTATTTATCAGCTCTAGAAGGATTATGGTTGAGTTTTTTTGATCTTTGAAGTATAGAGTCATGCCATCTGCAAACAGATATTTCAGTTCTTCTCTTTGTATCCCTTTAACTTCCTTTTCTTATATTGGATAGGCGAAATAATAGTGGGCATTTTTGACCTGTTCCTGATTTTAGTGGAAATGCTTTTAGTTTTTCCCTATACAGTATGATGTTGGCATTGAGTTTGTTACATATTGCATTTATGATGTTGAGAAACATTCCTTGCATCCCTAATTTCTTCAGTTTTTAACATGAATTAGTGTTGGATTTGTCAAATGCCTTTTCTCCATCTATTCAGATGATGATGTGAGTTTTGTCCTTGGTTCTATTTATGTGATGAATTATGTTTATTGACTTGTATATGTCGAACCACACTTGCATCTGTGCATCTGTGGAATGAAGGCAATGTACTAATATGGTGTTCAATGTTTTTTTGTTTTTTTTTTTCAGTACTGGGGATTAAACCCAGAGACATTCTACCTTTGAGTTACACCCTCAGCCAATTTTATTTCTTATTTGGCAACAGGTATCTTAAATATTTAAGCAAAGAATATTAAATTATTATGCTTTCAATACATATATATATAAATTTATCAGCAAAAGTAGGAAATCTACTTTTGCTGATAAATTTATACTTTTTTTAGAGCATCTGCAATGCTCTCAAATTGGCAATCCTTTAACAGCAACAGATTGGGATAATGTAGCAAGTATAATGTACTTAGATCTAAGAAAACATTCATAAAGAGCTGTTCTCATAGCCGGGCGTGGTGGCGCACACTTGTAATCCCAGCATTTGGGAGGCTGAGACAGGAGGATCTGGGCCTCAACTGCTTAGTGAGGCCCCTGCAACTTAGTGAGACCCTGTTTCCAAATAAAGAATAAAAAAAAAAAATAGGGCTGGGGCTTTAGCTGGGAGGTAGAATGCTCCCAGGTTCCATCCGCAGTACTGAAAAAAAAAAAATAGGTGTTCTCATGAAATAGATCAGTCAAAATGAAATTCTGAAAGGTGTTCACGTACGGTATTCTGAAATGTATTCAATTAATAGGCAAGAGAAGGAAAGAGAAATGAAGAACATGAGATACAAAAACAAAACAATATACATTAAACACTGAACTGCTAACATGTCAGCAGTTACTCAAAATACACAGTCTACTTGCGCCAATGAAAAGAGAATGGCCAAGTGGGACCGGGAGGGAAATACTCCAACTGCTGTGGGCATGTACGTTTCCATCACTCTGAACCTCACTATGATGTATAATTACAATGCACCAGTAAAAACACATTAATAAAAAAATAAGAGAATGGCAGAGTAGATAAAAATGACAAGTTTATATTATATGCCAACAAATCACGTCAAAAATGTTGATCCAGGTACATTGAAAGTGAAAACATGGAAAGAAGGAAACCTTGCAAATAACCATGCAAAAGAATTGGGAGATCATGTAAGGTACATTTCATATCAAAGGGTCAACCAAGGTGAAAAGTCATGGTAAAACATTACACCAAGAATACATAGCAATTATAAATATTATGTAGTAATCAGGCTAAAATGTATAAAGTAATAACAGATACAAACATTTTAAAAAATCCGTAAGTACTGTTGAAATCCGTAAGTACTGTAGAAAAATGCAACAACTATTTTGAATAAAATGTTTTAGCAAATTAGAAATAGAGGTGAGTATCCTCAACTAGATAAACACCATCTACAAACCGACTGATTAATGGTATGAAAATTGAAGCTGAAGTTCTGGAACCAGGCAACCATGTCCTCTCTCACCACTCCTCTTCAGCATATTTCTGCACATCGTAGATACTGCAATAAAACAAGAAATGGAAATCAAAAGTGTGTTAAGAGAAAAAAAATCAAAGAATCATGGAGATGGTAACCTGTTACACCAAGGATTCATTACATTATCAAGTCGCAGATGGCCTCTCAACATTGAAATACACAGCTAATTACCTGTCAAACTAAATGTACTCTTATACTGTGATGCAGGAAATGAACATTGTGGAATTTTCCCAAGTGAAGTGGAAGCTCATTTTCACACAACAATCTACAAACAAATGATGAATTCAGCCTTAATGACAATGTCCTATACACAGGAAAAAAAGGCGTCCTTCAATATGTGAATGGATACGTGGCCAAGCAGGTAAGTGTTTGGATCAATGGGCTTTGGGCAAAGGGGAAAAATGTTTCAGTAGACATTTCTTCAAGGAAGAAAAATTATCAACGATCTCGTGAAAAGATACTCAAGATCAAAAATACCTCATGAAATAAAAATCAAAAGAATAGTAAAAAAGCTCATTTTACCCGTGAATATGACTTGTGTTAAAATAATAAAAGAAAGACCAGAGAGAACAAGTATTGGTAAGTGTTTGAAGACAATTTGACCCCTTTACATTGTTGGGGGAATGACAGATGTTACAGCTTCCCCAGAAGGAATGGCATGGAAGTAGTAAATGAAAAATATTAATACTCAGCCAGGTATAGTGGTGCATGCCTATTATCCTAGTACTTGTGCGGCTGAGACAGGAGGGTTACAGGTCCTCAGCCAACCTTGGCAACTTAGTGAGAACCTATTTCAAAAAAATAAATGAAAAATAACATATGTTAATACTCTGAAGAATTGGAATTCTGGAGCCGGGCCTGGTGGCGCACTCTTGTAATCCCAGTACTTGGGAGGCTGAGACCGAGGATCCGGGTTCGTGGCCAGCCTCAGCTACCTAGTGAGGCACTCTGAAACTTAGTGAGACCCGGTTTCAAAATAAAGAATAAAAAAATAGGGCTGGGGGCATAGCTCGGAGGTAGAATGCACCTGGGTTCAATCCCCAGTACCGCAAAAAAAAAAAAAATTTAAAATCCTGTATTCTATTTTATCTGTTCATCCTCAGAAGCCACAAAGTCATCCATCAGCACGCCAGTGGATCAATATGATCTGATATATACACAAAGAAATATCATTTAGCTCTTTCATTGGTGGTAAGCATTGCCAGCAAATGGGTGTGTGTCAATTCAGCACCCGTAATCCAAGGCACATATTGCTCTAAACCTCCCACACTGTGGGCAAAATTCACTAAAAATGGGTAACAGGAACATGGAAAAATAAAGGGAATTCTTGAGTTCTTTAAAGTATTTTAGGTATTTAAGCAAAGAATACAATACTGTGATATTCTGAATATACATAGAGAAAAATTTATCAGCAGAAATACAAAAAGAGTTAAGTACATTTTCTACACTGTTCTCAAATTGGAAATGCATGAACAACATCAGATTGGAATAATGTAAACAAGCATAAAGTACCTGGATAACAAAGCGCCATAATATATTAAGACGTGGTCTCACAAAGTATATAAATAAAATGAAATTCTGTAACAAATTCAAGGAAGAAGGCAGAAAGAGAAATGAAGAACACCGAGAGCAAACCAAAGAAATGTAAATTGGACACTGAAGGACAGTAATTACCTGAAATGTACAAGTCTATCCTGCACCATTTAAAAGATAATGGCTCTGTGTGGCGTTGCATAGTTTTAATTCCAGTATTTCGGAGGCTTACACAGAAAGATCACAATTTGGAGGACAGTCTGAGCAATTTAGTGAGGACCCGAGGAAATTGAGACCCTGTTTGAAAATTTAAACAAAAATAGAGCTGGCTCAATTCCTAGTACCAGAAGAAAGAAAAAAAAGGGAATGGCAGTGTTGATACAAATGACAACTGTAGGCCTCGGGACGCTTGGCTGGGCCCGGCCACCGGGCGACGTGCGCGTGTGGGATGCGGTGCGGGCAGTCTGGACGCGAGTAGCGACCCCACAGAAGCGGCGAGGGTGGGCACGGCCTCCTCAGCGCCAGGTGCGTGTGCATGAGGGCCAGCACGCGGGCTTTGGGCAGCCGCGGGCCACACCGCCTGCATAAACACTTGGTTAGGACTCCTTCGCCCCGCTGAGGTCCCAGCACCCCGGCCATGAAGTCTCGTCCGACCCCGAACCCCAAGCCTCAGCCTCAGCCTCGGCCGCGGCGCCCTTGCGGTTTCGCAAGGAGCAGGAAAAGATGTAAGAAAAACAATACATGATTTTTTAAAAAGTGATGAAAAACTTTGAAACCAGAGTTGAATTCACAAAAGATTTGCAGAAAATGACTAATGCTAGAGGTGATATTGTTGACCTAAGAGAAGAAATTAAAAGCGAAACAACGAATTGCTCATAAACCCCATTCTAAACCAAAAACATCAGATATTTTCGAAGCAAACTTTGCAAATGAAGTAAAATCCCAGGATTTGCTTGCTGATGAGAAACTGTGGACGCGACTTGAAGAACTAGAGAAACAAGAAGAATTGCTGGGGGAACTTGATAGTAAACCTGATAGTGCGATCGCAAATGGAGAAGATACAGCCTCTTCTGAAGAGGAAAAGGAAGATCAAAATACAAATGTGAATGGGATGCATCAAGAAGCAGACTGTATTACTCACAGCAGTTGTCATAAGGTTGTTCAGCATTCAGAACTATTCAGCACCAAGTGAATAGTCAGCTGAAGTGTTCAGTAAATCGTTCATCTTCTTGTCACAGTAATGAGGATGAGGATGATGATGACGACAACAGTGGTGATAATGAAAATGACCACGTTGCCTTAGAGGCTGGAGATACTTCTGTACCAACAATATATTTTTCTCATACTACGGAAAATACTGGGAAAAATACCACTTTAAAATTCAGTGAAAAGAAAGAAGAAGCCAAACGTAAACGAAAAAACAGTGCTGGCAGTGGTCATTCTGCCCATGGATCGGATATTTACAGAGTCTTTGTTGATGTTGTGAATGGAGAATATGTCCCTTGGAAATCAAACCTGAAGTCTGGAAGCAGAGAGAACAGTGTTTGTAGTGATACAAGTGAAAGCAATGTTGCTGTTGAATCTGAAAAGTCATAGAACCTACTCCTAGCTTTGTACTTTTCTGATAATAATTTGTAAAAAAAAAAAATCTGGGTGTGGTGATACATGCCTCTAATCCTGGTACTTGAGAGGCTGAAACAGGAGGATCACAGGTTCAAGGCCAATTGAGTGAGACCCTCAGCAATTTAACAAGACCCTGTTTCAAAATACAAAAGACTGGTGGTGGTATAGGTCGGAAGAAGAATGCCCCTGGGTTCAGTACCCAGTACCAAAAACAAACAAAAATTTGTTTTTAAAAAATCACTATAAACACAATACAAGGACTGAAGAATTGTGATATTGAAATAGTTGTGAAGTATTAGCTGTTAGTTTTCTTAGCATATTATACCTTTTTCTTTTCAAATGCTTTGGTGGACATAAAGAAAAACTATATGTATAGCAGATGATGATCTAAAGTCCTTCTTTGTTTTAGCCTGTGCTTTTACTCATCATGCTATATAGTTCTATGTGGTAGAAGAGAGGTTGGGAGGTCCTGAAATAAGAATTCTTGTCTATGAAATAAATATTTATGATTTCCATTTAAAAAAAAAAAACAAATGACAACTGTATACTATATAACAACAAAAAAATTTTAAAATGCTGCTGTAGGCATGATAGATATGAAAAGAGCTAAATCTTGCAAATTCATGCCAAGGAATTTGGAGATCACAAAAGGTGCATTTCATATGAAAGGTAACACCAAGGTCAAATGTAATGATAAAATATTTAACCAAGAGTGCATAGTAATTAAAAAAATTATGCATGAAATAACAGAACCCAAATGCATGAAGCAATAACTAATACAAAAGTAATCACATGCATGACTGTTGGTGGAAAATGCAATACTCCTATTGAATAAAATGTTTCAGAAAATTGGGAATTGAGGAGAGCTTCATCAACTAGATGAACACGATCTACAGGCCTTCTGCTTAACAGTATGCAACTTGAAGCTTTCTAACTTTTGGAACCAAGCAAAGAGGATTTCTCCCATCATTCCTTTCAACATCTTTCTGGAAATCTTATACTGTAATAAGGCAATGAAGAGAAGTCAGAAGTGTATCAAGAGGAAGAAGTGAAACTTTATTTGACAAGATTAAGTAGAACCGATAAAACAGTTGTGGAGATGGTAAGTGGTTATAGGACAGATTGAGTAGACAAAGTTAATACACAAGTAAATCTTACTCCTATTTCTTATTAGTGAATAGGTTGAATTTGAAGTAAAATAAGACAATACTGATTACATTCCTAAGCCCCGAAGAGGTCCAGCTACATTGGAATGCACTGCTAGATTCCTTCCAAACCAAACCTACTCTTATACTACCATGCAGTGATAGCACGCTATGGTAATTTCCCAAGTGAGGTGGAACTTTGTTTACACACTTACTAACTGCAAGGAAATGCTGACTACAGCTTTTTTCACAATGTTCAAAATACAAGAACAAAAACGAGGTCCTTCAATAAGTGAATGGGTAAATAGACAAACAGGTAGGTTATGGAGCAATGAGCTGTGGGCAAACGGGCAAAATATTTCCGTTGACGCTTTCCCAAGGAAGCAATGGGAATTCTCAACAATCTCATGAAAAGATACTCAGCATCGCAAATAAATAACAAAATGAAAATCAAAGTAATAGTGAAAGAGCTCATCCTGTACATTAATATAACTTCTATTGAAAATAAAACAAAGGCCACACAGAACAAGTATTGGTAGGTATTTGAAGAAAATTCGACCCCTTTATACTGTTGATGGAATGGTAAATGGTATAGCTTCTCTGGAGAACGGCACAAAGGTAAATAAATATTAAAAAGTTAAATACTCTTATCCATTAATTCTATGTGTTGGCATATATCCCCTGAGGAATGGAAATCCAGTTTTCTATCACATTTTTGCCTGCCCAGTGTCTGTCTTAGTGGCATCATATACAATAGTCAAAATTCAGAAGGCACGTAATTGTCTATCAGCTCTTTAAGTCATCAACCTGGTCTGGTATATTTATAAGGAAATATCAGTTAGCTCATTCATTGGCAGTAAATGGTTGTGTGACAATTGGGAGCACATGAACTAAGGTTCATATTGCCCGACACCTCACATACTGTATGCAAATTCACTAAAAATGATTAATGGGAATATGGAAAAATAATGAGAAATCTTGAGTTCTCTAAAGTATGCTAAATATTTAAGCAAAGAAGACAACACTGTACTGCTCTCAATAGACAAACATTTATCAGCAGAAATGGAGAAAGAGTCTTAAGTACTGTCTACACTGCTCTTAAATTGGCAATGCATGAATAGCAACAGATTGGGCTAATGTAAGCATGTATATTGTACCTGGATCTATAAAAAGAGGTATTTTCACAAACTACATTAGTAAAATGAAATAATGTAGCAAACTAACTCAACAAGTAGAAGACGGAAAGAGAAATGAAGAATGTAAGGAGCAGCCAGGCGTGGTGGCACACGCTTCTAATCCTAGCATTTGGGAGGCTGAGACCAGAGGATCTGAGTTCGCGGCCAGCCTCAGCTAACTAGTGAGGCACTCCACAACTTACTGAGACCTGGTTTCAAAATAAAGAATAAAAAATAGGGCTGGGGGTATAGCTCGGAGGTAGAACGCCTCTGAGTTCCATCCCCAGTACCGCAAAAAAAAAAAAGAATATAAGGAGCAAAGCAAAGAACTATAAATTAAAAACTGAACTGCTAAGATATCAGCAATTACCTGAAATGTAAAAAGTCTACCTGTACCAATTAAAAGACAATTGGAGACAAGATACAACACCCATTCATGCTAAAAGTTTTGCAGAGAATCGGAATAGAAGGACCATACCTCAAAATCATAGAGGCAATATACAATAGACCTACAGCCAATATCATATTAAATGGAGAAAAACTGCAAGAGTTCCCACTAAAAACAGGAACAAGACAAGGATGTCCATTATCACCTCTTCTGTTCAACATAGTACTTGAAACTCTAGCTAGAGCAATAAGGCAAGAGAAAGAAATCAAAGGGGTAAAAATAGGGAAAGAAGAACTAAAACTATCCCTCTTTGCAGACGACATGATATTATACCTAGAAGACCCAACA
>PVLC010014530.1:0-39119 GCA_004027655.1 Graphiurus murinus | reverse complement strand
CACGCTTGTAATCCCAGCATTCGGGAGGCTGAGACCGGAGGATCCGGGTTCGCGGCCAGCCTCAGCTACCTAGTGAGGCACTCCGCAACTAAGTGAGACTCGGTTTCAAAATAAAGAATAAAAAATAGGGCTGGGGGTGTAGCTCGGAGGTAGAATGCCCCTGAGTTCAATCCCCAGTACCGCAAAAAAAAAAAAAAAAACCTGAAAGTAGATCCACTGCGTTGTTCTTTAATGTTGTACTGACTTGTGTGCGTCTTTGCTAGTGCATTTATGAACAAAACTCCATCCCAGCACCTCTACCCACCTAGCTTCACAGTGCTGGGTCCCCAGGAGCAGGCAGGCAGGCAGAATACAAATGCAGTAGCAGAGGGTTACCGAAGCAATGTACCCACACTTTTTGAGTGTCACAGGTTGTTAAATAAATGAATCTTCGAATCATCATATATTTTCAACATTATTTATTTTTCTTTGTTTCTGGTTTTTTGTACTTGGGATCAAACCCAGGTGCATTCTATCTCCAAGTGACACCCCAAGCCATTTTAATCATTTTTATTTCAACACAGGCTCTTCACTAAGCTAGTAAAGCTGTCCTCGAACCTGCGATCCTCCCGTCTCAGCCCCCCAAGTCCTGGGATAGCAGGTATCATCCTGCATGGCGCTTGTACTCCTCAAGTGTTAGTCCTGAGGAGGCTAGCTCAAGATGTGATCAAAGAAGCAAATGGAGACCCGGGTTTAAGAACTAAGCGGGGGATTCGGGCAAGATGGCAACTGAGGGAAGCAGCGTGTCTCAGGTGCCATAAAGCTCCAATCTCAAATGCCATGAAGGCAGCTTCTTGAGAAGAGAAAAGAAGCAGCAAGAGATTGAACAAAGCAATGAAAAACCGAACCAAAGCCAGAAGACAGAACAGAGGACAGCAAAGTGCCCACCCGTGCTGCACCTGGGAATCACTCCAGCAGCCAATCCCAATCGCACTGGCCTGGCCGGTCCTCACTGTGCCGGGACTGCGGGCACTGCCGCCTCTAGAGACCCCCGCACAGAAGCCAGCGGGTTCACGTGAAGGAAGTGGCTGCGGATCCTCAGCGTTGTAAGTGTCGGCACCTCGCTCCACACTCAACAGAGATCTGACTGCGCAGGATACCCGGCCAGAATCGGCGGCGGCAGCAGCTCGGCCCACCTTGTCCTCCATTGGGCCAGAGCGGTGCTGGACTGTAAGTTACAGTTAACCACCTGCCGCAGCGGGAGACCGCCCAGTACAGCCGCAGGGACTCGCATGGCCAGCGACAGACTCCTGGGGTCTGAGACTCTGCAGTCCACCCTGTGGACGTTGGGGTAGAGGCTACTGCTAGACACAGCAGAGGTGTGGGAGAGGCCCATAGCACACAGGGCACACACAGCACGCTTGCACGGCCTCCGGAGATTGCCCCGTGTTACACTGAACACCTGCCCCCTGTGTAGGCAGGGAGAGCTGCAGGCCCAGGGCCTGTGGAAAGCTGAGGGCCCCAGTGACACCCACCACCTGCAGAGACAGAGAGTGGCACAGGGCCAAGCCCTGTGGAGAGCTCAGAGACCCGAGCCTGCTGCAGGAGAGGCACCAGTGGCCTGGGTGCCTGCATAAGACTGGGGTCCCAATCATTGCAGGAGACCCCAAAATGGAACTGTAAACTGACATCACTATTGTAGGGTACTGAGCAGATGAGAATGCCTGGAACATGCTTGGAACCTACCATAGTAAGTAGACATTAAACGGCTGGAAGTCTCCTCTGCAGGACTGCAGAGGACGAGTCTGCTCTGTACTTGTATATTTGCAGGGATTTTTTGTTTGGTTGGTTGTTTTGTTTGTGTGGGGTGTGTGTGTGTGTGTGTGTGTGTGTGTGTGTGTGTGTGTGTGTGTGTGTTTGCTCAAATGCTGGCAAGGGTGTGGAGAAGTGGGAACTCTAATACATTTTTGGTGGGATTGCAAATTAGTGCAACCACTTTGCAAAACACTACAGAAGATCCTTAGAAGAATGGGAATGAACCTACCATATGATCCAGCAATACCATTTCTGGATATCTACCCAAAAGAATGGAAACCAAACTATCAGACTGATGCATTTGTATCTGTTTATAAGCTGCACAATTCACAATAGCCAAACTATGGAAGCAGCCGAGATGTCCATCAACAGATGAATGGATTACAAAACTCTGGGATATGTACACAATGGAATTTTACTCAGTCATAAAGAAGAACAAAATCATGTCATTTGCAGGGAAACAGATGGAACTGGAGAATATTATGCTAAGTAAGATTAGTCAGTCACAAAAAGTAAAAAATTGGATGTTCTCCCTAATGTGCAGAAGCTAGGGAGAAAAGAGATCTTAGGAAGGACTCCAGACAAAGAAGGAGAAACCTCAGGTGAGCAAAGAAGGCAACCTAACTGGGGGCGGTGGGGGGGGGAGGGAAATTCCCTAATACACATGATGTACATTCACAAACATATCAAAGTCAATCACTTAGCCGAACATGAGAAGGAGGGAGGAGGAGGGAATGGGGTGGAAAATGAAATGGGGAAGGGCTAAATGAGCGATGTGTGCATGTATGCCTCTACCAGCTTGTACCTCATTAACACGTATGATTACAATGCACCAATAAAAAATTATATATATGAATTATACATGAATACATATGTGAATTATATATATATGTGAATATGTATGAATATATATATATATATATATATATATATATATATATGAATTAAGCAAGGAATCTTCTTGAATTCCTTTTGGGTTTGCTTATTTTTTGCCTTTCACTCCTATGTGAGTCCTAGAATATCTCACTCTCCACGCTGCCTGGACACTTCTTTCTCTGAGAGTCTCCAATCTCTGTGCTGAGCTGTGAGTTTTGCCCCAAATAGCTGAGAGCTCAGCTCTGCTCGTCAGTTTTTCCACGACCTCCAGGGGTGACACACCAAGCCACACACTGTGCAGGAGTAGAGACAAGTAGGAACCAAAACCCCAAAAACAGCTGGGATGGAAAAAAAAGTCTGCAAACTAGCCCAGACACCCTCTGCCTCCAGGAGAATTAGGCATCTTGGGGAAGACCCTACATAGCTTAATGATTTAAGAACCCCCAATACATCTGGGAAAGGAAGCACACAGCTGCCCCAAAGAATGGTATTTCAACCAAGACCACACAGGACTGCAGGATAAAAGTTATAATACTTCCATAATCAAAGTTTCAAACCACACAAGGAAGCATTTATCATGAAGGAGTCAGAAGATATAGCAAACCCTAGGAACCTGAAATTATATGACAATATGCTCAAGTAAATTATAAATATTTTAAAATTATTAGAAAAAGGAGAATACAATTCACATAGAAATAATAAGGCACTTTTGAAGAAGAATAGATAGCTTTGGAAAAGATAGAATGTTAAAAGAGCCATAGTGATCAAAGTTAGAACTTCATGATTCATTTTCATTCCACATTAGACATAGGTGAAGGAGAAATTAGTGAATCAGAATATGCATCTCAGGAAGTTGCCCAGAGCATCAAGACGATAACATAAAAGCATGAGATGCCAGACAGAGTCCTACACACACTGTCAAATCCTGTTTATTGCTTAATGCCAATTCCATTCTGCCATCTTTACTCACAGTTTGCTAATTTGTTTAGGAAGACATTAAATAAATATGCCCACTAAATAGGATGCGTTCTCCCAGGCCTCCAAAGCAGAGGAGTAACCAGGTCATACAGTTCTGTCCAATGACAGAGAAGCAGGGATTTAAATGTCCAAATAAATTTTAAAAGTCTGCCCTTTGGACTCCAATTCCTTGTGTAGAAAACAGATACAGTCTTAAAGGTGGAGCAAATACACAACGACTAGTGAAGCAGAAAGCTAAAACTCTCTCATGTCTTCAAATAGACACTGAGTTGTGTTTCCTCCAAGATGAGCTGGAGCAGCTGGAGATAAGGTCTGTAACTGATAAAGTGTGGAAGAGGGTTCCCCTGGGAAAGAAGAGAGAAGGGAAAGGAGTCCATATTTTAAATAAAACATCCTGGAGAAATTTCCAGATAGAAGGGAAACACTCAGAAGGAAGAATCTCACCAAGAGCCAATCCAGAGAGTTTTAAAAATAAACCCAGGCTTAGAGGCATTCAAAACACCAAGGGGAGAAATGAAATCTTAAAAGTAACCACAAAAAAAAAAAAAAAAAAAAAAAAAAAAAAAAAAAAAAAAAAAAAAAAAAAAAAAAAAAAAAAAAAAAAAAAAAAAAAAAAAAAAAAAAAAAAAAAAAAAAAAAAAAAAAAAAAAAAAAAAAAAAAAAAAAGCCAAAGATAATGGCTCCAGCTTTCAAAGAAAATCATTACTGACCAGAATTTTACACTTTGCTAAATTAATTTTTGAGAGAGAGCAAAATAGACATTTTTTTTCAGCCAAAGAAGAGTTTCTCAGTTACAGATCTTTGCTAAAATACCACTAAACAATATATGACCGAAAGAAAGCCAGAAGAAAGATGCCAGAAACATTAGCGTGTACCGGCATCAGCGAACACATGTGTGAAGCCAAACACACCCCCACCCACTCTAAGATCATGGAAGCCTATGTGTTGTTTAGCAAACACAGGGCTACAGACCGGCGGTTAGAGCACAGCAGCTGCCTTCTGCTATTGGTATTTTTAGCAAACTCTGTGTGTACGCCATAAACAGACTTCTGCCTCCCTCTCCAGTTCTTTCTCTAAGGGCAGATTATAAAAAGTCATCAATTTTCCTACTCCTGGGAGACGTTTAGGAACTAATTGGGCTTTCCCTATATTTTCTGGGACTACCTAGAAATCTTGGAGAAATAGCATGATTCCCATTTTCATATTTCAGTCAGGGAGAAAATGAACTTTAATTGTTTCACAAATAATAATGAGTAGTTGGGCGAAACACAGGCATGAAAAAGTAAAACCTATGCATATCTAGGCGCTGTCAAATGCTACCTCCTATTTAAATATCACTCCTGCCATTGAATCACCCATTCTGTCAAAACTCTCCCACAGGTACTTAACCAGTTAAATGAAAACCACACAAAGGAAGGGCCAGCCCACTGAACCTGGTCTCCCTGTGGGAGGAACTTCATCTTGGTGGAGTGTTCTCGGGGTAACTACTGGTGACTCCAATGGCATATAATAGTCTACAAAGTAATCCAGACAGATCAATACCCCGGTGTTCTTGCTTTACAGTAAGATCTGTCTCTCTTGAGGAGGATCACAGTTCAAGCAACTTAGCAAGACCCTGTTTCAAAATAAAAAATAAAAAGGCTGGGGTGCAGCTCAGAAATAGAATGCCCTGGGTTCGATCCCCAGTACCAAAAACACAAAAAAACACCTGTTTTAGTAGATTTTTTAAAACAAATTTCAAAGCATCATTTCTTTAAAATCATGTCATATTCAAAATTCCTACCTCATTTTTCAAAACTTGGTTTTTCTTTATCTTCCCTTTTCCCCCTCCCCGCCACCTTTCTTTTTTTTTTTTAAACATTGAACATTTCCAACAATGGATCACCCTTTAATTTTCTTCGGGCTCAATTTTTTTCCAAAAGAAGTTAAGGTTCCTACGGATTTTTTCTGACACTTGCCACGTGTTACTTTACCTAGAATCAGGGCCATCTCTAGCTACTTTGAGACAGAACTCGACGTCCCTGTCACCTCAAATTCTACCTGGCATCCCCAGATTAGAGACTTTGAATCTTTTGAAATATGCTGGGGGTTGAAAATATTCTCAGGAAGAAAAAGAAAATCATTCCTTTGCTCTGACAAACAACAGAGGAGCGAGACCCAACCTGACCACGCTGCCCCTCCCCCACCCCCACCCCATCAAGGGGCTGGGAAGCACTCCGGCCAGGAAGGGTGGATCGATCGCATTGCTAAATGGGGGCCTCCATGAAACACAGTTTCCTGCAAGGTTCCAGCAAGTACATGGGAGGCAGCCGAGTACTCAGGCGATCCTGGGGCTGGAAGCAGGGCGCCTGGGAGAAACTCAGCCAGTCCCCCAGGGCCGAGGGGAAAATCCTTTTTGCAGATCTGCTCTCTAATTTGCCTACTCACAAGCCACACCCACTTTGCAAGCTCAGAATCACTTGGTTTAAAAACCAAGTTCACACAGAAGAGGGACCTTGAGTCCCGGCCGTCCAGCAGTGACAATCCAGCCTCTTTAGGAGTGTCTGGGAAGTTATTTAAGTGCTTTAAGACATTTTTTAATTGACCTCTTTCTCTCTAAATGCAATATATGTGTGTGTGTGTGTGTGTGTGTGTGTGTGTGTGTGTGTGTATGTATATATATGTGTATATATGTATATATATATTTGTGTGTGTATATATATGTGTGTGTGTTTGAATATATATATTTATATACTCAAAACCTTAACAAAATTTTCCCTGTTTCGACCACAGGATAGAGTTCCAGACATGGTACAGAGCTCATGTAATACGAGCTTGTGGTTCGGGGAACATAAGACAATAATCATGTGTTCAGGATAATTTTCTGCACTTAAGGCTCATTTTTCTTCCATGAGTGAATCTGCTTTATTTAGAAGGCTCTGATGTCTCCCAGAACCCACTGAGGCCTCCGTGGTGACATTGGCACCAAGGTCCCAGTGGACCCAGACAGGTCCAGGAGACTTAGCGCTATGTCTTGACCCTGTGGTTCCTGTGCAGTGACAGGATGCTTTTTCAAAACTGTGGTAACATCTACATAACAGAAAATGCGCCGATTTGATCATTATTACAGGCACACATGGCTCAGTGGAATGCAGTACACTCACCTTGCGAGGCAAACATCCATCTCTAGAACTTGGACATCACGCTAAGCTGAGGCTCTGCATCCAGCAAACCACTAAGTCTCTCTCTCCTTCCCCTCCCTCTGGCAAGCAACATCATCACCCAACGCCATTTATTTTGCCTCCTGGTAAGTAGCCCATATAAGTGGGAAATTGTATTGTTTGTACTTTTTTTTTTTTTGTGGTACAAGGGATTGAACCCAGGGGCATTCTACCTCTGAGCTACACCCCCAGCTCCTATTTTTTATTCTTTATTTTGAAGCAGGGTCTCACTAAGTTGCAGAGGGCCTCAGTAAGTAGCTGAGGCTGGCCTTGAACCCGGATCCTCCGGTCTCAGCCTCCCAAGTACTGGGATTACAAGCGTGCGCCACCACGCCCGGCTCATTGTTTGTACTTTTGCATGTGGTTTGTTTCACTTAGCCTAACATCTTCATGGTTCATCCATGTTGTAGCATGCAGTAGAACTTGGTTCTGTAATGGGGCCCATTTTGGAGTTTCCGACTCTGGCAGTTAACAGATGGCCTGTTTCAAAGATGACACTGTTCCTCCCCTCCGCCTCTCCTCTTTTCTTCTCCCTTTGTGAAGGAATAGCAAGCTCTTACAGTTTACTGACCAAGAAGGGAAGAACTGGTGCCTGTGAGGAAGTCAACTCCAGCTCAACGTGGACGTGACTGGCGTCTTTGAGAGACACACCTGGGCGACCCTGATGAGCTAGCTCTTAAAAGGGATCTTCTAGCTGGGTGTGGCGGTGCACACCTGTGACCCCAGTACTTGGGAGGCTGAGACAAGAGAATCACAGGTTCAAGGCCAGCTTCAGCAACTTAGCAAGGCTCCCAGCAACTTAGCAAAACCCTGTTTCAAAATAAAAAATAAAAGGGCTGGGACTGTAGTTTGGAGGTAGAATGCCCCTGAGTTCAATCCAAAGTACCAAAAAAAAGGGGGATCAGCGGTGGGAGATCCCTCTGGTCAGGCCTCTGGTCAGGGAAAATCAGGATTTTTCTTGAACATATATTCACTGATTTCTCTGATTTGCTAGCAAATCAATAAAATTTCTTTTTCCTCCTTCCCAAAGTCTTTTGCCAATAATTTAATTTAGTAAATTAAGGCAAGTACCAAATTTCCAGCTACAATTCCTTTTAAAAGCTGAATAATATTCCAGTTTCTTTATTATTCGTCCACCAATGAACACTTGGTTTGCTTCCAGCTTTGGGCTATTGTAAATAATGATGCTACAAATATTGATGGAGAAGATATCTAAGTCCCTAGCAGGGCATGGTGGTGCACACTTATAATCCCAGTACTTGGGAGGCTGTTACAGGAGGATAACAGGTTTGCAGCCAGCCTCAGCCACTTACAGAGGCCTTCGGCAACTTAGTGAGATGGTGTAGCTCAGAGACAGAACTGGGTTCCATTCCTAGTACCACTCACAGACACACACACCCATAAAAATCTGAGTCCCTGCTCTCAATTCTTTTGGAAAGGATCCCTCAGAAGTGGAATCACCGGCTCACATGCTAATTCCAGATTTAAGCTTTCGGGGAAGTGCCTTGCTCTTTGCCAAGGCACCCGCGTGACTTTGTACACCCCCAGCTGTGGACCCGCATTCCCATCTCTCCACATCCTCACCAACACTTATTTTCTGTGTTTTGTTTTTAATAATAGCCATCCTAATGAGTATAACACAATATCTTATTGTCATTTTGACTTGCATTTCCCAATGATTATAATGTTGAGTAAATTTTCACGTATACATTGGCCGTTTGTACATCTTCTTCTTCTTTTTTTTTTTTTTTGTTACTGGGGATTGAACTCAGGGGCATTCTACCTCCGAGCTACACCCCCAGCCCTATTTTTTATTCTTTATTTTGAAACAGGGTCTCGCTAAGTTGCAAAGTGCCTCACTAGATAGCTGAGGCTGGCCACGAACCCGGATCCTCCCGTCTCAGCCTCCCAAATGCTGGGATTACAAGCATGCACCACCACGCCCAGCTGTACATCTTCTTTTGATAAATGTCTATTCAAGTTTTTTGCCCATTTAAAAAATCGTATCACTTGTTTTTTGTTGTTAAATTGTGGGAGTTCCTTATACAGTCTGGTTGGGGCCCCTTGTTAGATATATGATTTGCAAGTATCTTCTCCGATTCTGTGGGCTTCCTTTTCACTTTGTTAATAATACTCAAAAGTTTTTAATTTTGTTGAAGTTCAATTTATCAGTCTTTTTCTTTTATTGTCTTGCTTTTGGTGTCATATCCAAGAAATCATTACCAAATCCAAAGCCATGATGCTTTTTCTCTGTTTTCTACAAAAAATATTTTATAATTTTAGATCTTATGTTAAGGTCTTTAATTCCGTGTGTGTGTGTGTGTGTGTGTGTGTGTGTGTGTGTGTGATATTATACTGGGGATTGAACTCAGAGGTGTTATACAACTTAGCAATATCCCCAGCCCTTTTTTATTTTGAAACAGGGTCTAAGTTTCCCAGGCTGTCCTCAAACCTGTGACCCTCCTGTCTTATCCTCCCAAGTACTAGCATTACAGGCTCATTTTGAATTAATTTTCATATGTGATGGAAGAGTACAACTTCATTCTTTTGAAGGTAGATTCACATTTTCACAGTACTATTTACTGAAAAAACTGTCCTTTATCCATTGAAAGGTCTTAGCACCTTGTCAAAAATTTTTTGACCAGGTGGATGAGCGCTTATTTCTGGGCTTTTTATTTTATCGCATTGGCCTCTAAATCCATCTGTGTGCTAGCGCCACACTGTTTTGATTATGATAGCTCTGTAATGAGCTTTGAAATCAAGAAGTGCGAGTGCTCTGGATTTATTTTTCTTTTCCAAGATTGTTTTGGTGATTCATGGTTCATTGAGATCTCATATGCATTTTCAAATGCATTTTTCTACTTGAGCAAAAAATGCCATTGAGATATTTTAATAGGAATTGCATTGACTCTATAAATCACTTTGAGAAAAATGCACATATTTTATTCAATTTGTTAACAATAAAATAATTTATTTAGCAATATAAAGTCTTTTATTCATGTACATGGGATGCCTTTCCAGTTATTTCTGACTTCTTTCACTTCTTTTAGCAATGTTTTGTACCTTTCAGTATACAAATCTTCTGCCTCTTTGTTTACATGTATTGCTAAGTTCTTTATTCTTTGCTATGTCATTGGAAGTAGAATTATTTCCTTTTTAGATTGTTTATTGTGTATAGAAATACAACTGATTTTTTGATGTGTCGGGGATGTTTTGTTGTTGTACTTGTTGTTGTTGTATTAAAAGGGTAGATGTTACTAGAAAAAACCCACCAGAAATAATGTTATAAAACACTGTTGTCCTCACTTTCCCTGCAGGTGTCTAGACACCAGTCCCCTCAGAGCTTTGACTAAAGATCTATTGGAGGCCAAAGAAGTAAAAAGGTAAAAGAGCTGTCCCATCTAAGAAGCTGACTTCTCAGAGAAAGCATGCTCAATTATGAGTTGATCACACACACACACACACACACACACACACACACACACACACACACGCATGGACTTGGTCTCTGGTTTAGAGAAACAGCTACGGCAAATGAGAAGCCTTCACTTAGCAGTGCTCCTACCAAACAGCGGGCACCATGCAGAGACTGGGAATGCAGCTGTTACCAAAACACGAAACTCCACTGTCTTTCAGCCTCTAGTCTAAAAGGAAGACTCAAAAAACAGCTGAAATGACCCACGATAATGTAGACTACTTTCAGCAGTGGTCCGTGTTCTGGAAACAGCAGAGCAAGGTCACTTGGGGACCACTTGTGGAGCAGCACCATTGGTGCACTTAATTATACATCATGGTGAGGTTCAGAGCAGTGCATTCCTGCATGCACACGTGTTCCCCTCTGCATCCCACATGCCCCCCTCCCCCCATGCATGTTAGTGAGATGGACAAACTGCTCCCTTCCTCAAGATGCCTCTGTCCCCTCCCTCTTTCCTCCCTCAGTCCCCTTCCACTATTCTCTCTCCACATTATTTAAAGTCCCTTCTGTTTCCGATTTTCTCTTGAACTTCTCCACACGAGAGAGAACATGTGACCCTTGGCTTCCCGAGCCTGGCTGATTTCACTTAGCATAATGTTCTCTAATTCCATCCATTTTCCTAGAAATGACAAAATTTTGTTCTTCTTCATGGCCGAATAAAATTCCCTTGAGTGTATACAACGCATTTGCTGTATCCATTCCTCTGTTGGTGGACAGCAAGGGCAGCTTTTCCACGGAGGACTCAGGGATGACTCTGTGAGAGAGCAACACAGGGGTGGAGACAGGAGGAGGTGAGGAAGTTCAACGTGCAGAGCCCACAGAGGAACCCGCCTGGGAGATACAGGCTTAGGGTGAGCCCAGGAGGCATGCAGGGAGCAAGGGCTCAGGGAGCACGAGGACTTTGTGGGGTATTTGGCAACCTGGACTCACTCTTAAGATGATGTGGAATGCAGAGAAAACAGAGATATGTTGGAGTGCATTCTTACGCTGGGAAGCTGTGCTTTCCCAGGCAAGACTTGTGTTCCTCTGAGCCTGCCTCTCTCTCTCTCTCTCTCTCTCTCTCTCTCTCTCTCTCTCTCTCATACTGAGGATTATTCTACCTTCAAGCTAAATCCCAGCATGTTTTAATTTTTATTTTGAAACAAAGTCTGGCTAAGTCACTGAGGGTCTTGCTAAGGTGCTGAGGCTGTCCTGGAACCTGTGATCCTCCTGTCTCAGCCTACCCAGTACTGGGATTACAGATGTGCACCACTGAACCCAGATTTTATTTCCCATTTAAATACATCTCAGAAAATACCCCATGCTGTCTGGGGATAGCACAGCAGAAGAACAACTCTGTTTTCAAATACAGCGGGTGGAGTAGCTCGGAGGTAGAATGCCCCTGGGTCCAATTTCAAGTACCAAAAAAAAAAAAAAAAGTGTGATATTGGCAGAGTATAGATACATCAATGGAACAGAATACAAAGTCCAAAAGCAGGGCCACACAACTAAGACTGAGCTTTGACAAGCATGCACAGGCATTCAAGGGGGAAAGTGGGTCTCCGCAGCAAATGAGGCTGAAACAATCATATATCCACGTGAACCTCACCCTGACCTCCACTTAAATGCCACAACTTACACAGAACTTACCTTAAAATGGCCTGTAGATCTGCACCGGAAACATGAAACTACGAAGCTTAACCAGGCACAGTGGCACACGGCTGTAACCCCAGTACCTGGGAAGCTGAGACAGGAGGATGTCAGGTTTGAGGACAGCCTCTGCAATTCAGTTAGGCCCTGTTTCAAAATAAAGAATAGAATAAGGCAGAGAGTGTAACTTGGAGGTAAAACGCATAAATAAGGAGATTTTTTAAAGAGCATCAACTTTTGGCACTGTGCCTGGGTCCTTCCTCTGCGGGAGCCAAGCTTCCCCTTGTTCAAGAGGTCTGTTGACTGAGGAGCTGTGACTCTGGTTTTGCGATTCAAGTTAGACTTTTGTTCACTTGACCTACTTCTCTGCTCATCTGAATCAAGAAAATAATGTGGTGGACTTCCTGTCTGTCTCCCTCCCGGGAGCACCATCACCAGTGAGCCCTGGACCGGGTCCCCGGTGACCACCGTGCCTACCACGCCTTTGGCAAGGAGGCCACACTGGTCCTGCCACTCCAGTATCTACAGACTCCTTGAGGGTACTGGAGCTCTCCTCACCAATTTATTGCTTTTTACTTTTTATGTTTTGCTGAAAAGTCTGACTTCTGGACCCTCACAATTTTGGCGAGTCAGTCTTTAGTGAGCAAGCCACTCTCCAGTCTTTTCCCTGGGTCTTTTTTTTTTTTTTTTTTCTTTACTTCTTGGTAATGGGGATTGAACCTAGGGCCATTCTACCTGTACCCCAGCCAGTCGTTTCTATTTTTTTTTTTTTTTTTTTTACTTTGAAACAGGGTCTCCTGGGTATCTTTCCAAAGGGGTTCAAACCAGAGAACTACAGTAATATATGCATACCCATGTCTATGGCAGTTCATAACAATTCACAAGAGCCAAATTATGAAACCAACCTAGGTGTCTATCAACAGATGAATGGATTACAAAATTATGGGATATCCACATAATGGAATTCTACTCAGCAATAAAGAAGAACAAAATTATGTCATTTGCAAGAAAATGGAAGGACCATTATGTTAAGTGAGATTAGCCAGTCATAGCAAGTGAAGGGCCATATGTTTTCTCTAATACACGCAAGCTAGGGAGTAACTGGGATACCAGAGGGACTCGAGATAATGAGGAGAAACCTCAGTGGAGCCAGGGGGGTGGTCTAAGGGAAGGGGAGGGGGAAGACTGAGGTTCATTAATGGAAATACTACCATTGATTATGTGTTCATATGTGAATATACCAAAGTCAATTCCAGTAATCGGTATGAGGAAGGGGGAGACAGGGGGGCAGTAGCGGGGGCCCACCAAATGATTTGTGCATGTATGTCATTCTCAACATGATTTACATTATGATGTGAGACCATAATGCACCAATAAAAGCATATAAAAAAAAAAAGAAACAGGGTCTCACTAAGCAGGTGAGAGTCTAAGATGCTGAGGCTGTCCTTGAACTCTGCGAGCCTTCTGTGCAGGGATCACAGGCGTGCACCACCACACCCGCTCTCCAGAAGCCTTTCAATCCCTTCCTCTATATTAAACCTTGACAGGTTCAGCAAAACGAACTCAACCATTGTCTCAACCAACCAAACTGCTAAGAGTCCCTTTACCTCTCCAGGCAGCTGCAGAGCTAAAGAAGAATCTGTGTGGCTGATCCAGATGTGTCTACCACCTTCCCCCATAATTCCACACCTTCCAACCCACAGCGGCCCATTCCTCCCTTCCTGGGGGAAAAGTCCACTGCCCATCTTAACGGGCTCAGTGGAAAGGCACTCATTTCTTAAATGTAATAGATCACACTGAGGGGAGAGAGGGACAGATCAAGGAGGGGCGCAGCTGGTCACACCTGCTGGGCACCCGGTAATGGTGTAGAGACCGTGCAGTGGGTGCCGCCTGCCTCAAGGTGTAGAGGGGACTCTAGGACCAGAAAGGAGCATGGTCAGGGATCGACACAGCGGCAATCCAGGTCTCCCTGGCTGCAAAGCACTTTCCAATAATACGCTGGGCCCAAACCTGGATACCGCCTGCTGTATAATGCCTGCGGGTTCTCTCATTTCCCCCAGTTTTGCCTTTGGCATGTTCTCCTTCTGCAAATCTGAGTCTGGAATGTTATGGAAATAGATGGAAGGAAACAGCCTCCAACTTTATTTTAATGCTAAGAAAATGTTCGTTTTGTATGGCCAGCACAACCAAAATCAACATTGTTAAATTCAATCATGACTTTTGCAGAATTACTGATTCTCATAGATACCAATATTTTTTTTCAGAGAGAACATGGGAATTTTAGAGGAGGAAACAGCCTATCTCGAACAGGGAGAGATTATCCTGGACACATTCGGCCTCGGACACTACTCTGGGCATCTGGAAAAGCCAAAGCCTGGGAGGTCGGCTTAGCCACAGTACACAACTGGTTTCCAGAAAGTATGATGTATTATGTTTGAAAAACTAACAGAAGCTCCTAGTTCGAGACAGAATGACCGGTAAGTCTTTAAAAGGCCTCAGATGAAGGTCATTTATGGCCTTAAGATTTATTAAGGTTCCCTGGCTTTCTAATGCAAGTTGCCCATTCAAATAGTTATTATACAGGTTCGCTTTGGACCAAGCTGAGGATACTGGGCCTGAGCCCTGAGTAGACACAGTTTCCCTTGTCCTGTCTGGAGTTGGGCCCCCAGCTCCAAGGGCAATGTGTGGCAAGCACTGGGACTACGCAGAGGAACTCCAGGTACTCCATATTACCAGGTCCAGGAGAATAAGATGTGAGAGTAGGTCAAGAATATAGAGGGTGTGCTGGTACACTCCTATAATCCTGGACCTTAGGAAGTTGAAACACAGGTTCAAGGCCAGCCTTATAACTTAAAGAGCTTGGAGGAAGAATGCCCCTGTATTCAATCCCCAGGAACCCCCCCCCCCAAAAAATAACATAGATTAGATGGAACCTCATATGACCCAGCTATACCACTCATTAATATCCTTCCAAAAGAATTAAGACTGAAATACTATAGTGACACATGTATATCCACATTTATTACAGCACAATTCACAAGAGCCAAATTATGAAACCAACCTAGGTGTCTATCAACAGATGAATGGATAAAGAAAATGTCACACACACACACACACACACACACACACACACACGCACACACACAATGGAGTTTGAGTCAGCCATAAATAAGAACAAATTGATGTCATTTGAAGGAAAAGGAATGAAACTATAGAGTATGCTAAGTGAGATCAGCCAGCCTTGAAAAGTCAAGGGTCTTATGTTTTCTTTCACATGTAGAAGCCAGAGGGAAAATGGGACAGAAAAGGGGCTTCGCGATAATGAGAAAGACCAGGAGAAGAAAGGAAGATGGGGAGAAGATAGGAAAAAAGGAACTCGAGGAGGGAAACATGCTAAATAATATTATGTCAAAGCCAGGTGTGGTGTTACACACCTATCATCAGGACCTGGGAAACTGAGACAGGGGAATCTCAGGTTCAAGGCCAGCCTCAGCAACATGGCATGACCCTGTTTCAAAATAAAAAATAAAATAGGGCTGGGATTGTGGCTCTGAGGTAAAACGGGTTCAATTTCCAGTCATACACACACACACACACACACACACACACACACACACAAAATAGACGATAGATAGATACACAAAGATAGATAGATAGATAGATAGATAGATAGATAGATAGATAGATAGATAGATAGATAGACAGACAGAATCACTACTAACCTTACTAGCTTATCCAGAGAAGGAGGGAGGAGAACAGGATGGGGTTAGGAACCGAGACCAAGAGATATTGTGTGCATATATGAATGTATCACTTTGAATCTCACTACAATGCATAATCATAGTACACCAATAAAATTCTAAAAAAACATAGAAAGAATATAGATCAGACTCCAAGTACACTGAGTGTTCATTAGTCATTTTGTTAACACGGAGTAAGAAAAATTATCCGTAAATAAAGAAGACATAGAGTAAGTGGCTCACGTTAATTATTTCTAAGCTATGAAATGCCTGAATTCAATCCTCTAGGGTTAAGCTATCTTGATATATTTCTTCAACAGAACTGAGAAAAGTTCAACAATAATAAACCCAAGATGTCTGTGCTTTTTACACACACCAAAAGAAAAACGTGGAATCCCCACTCCCAGGCTTCAGCCGCAAACCATGTGTATGCAAGGTAAACAAACAGAAGCCCTGGGAAGTATGGCGGCGGCCGGAGGCCACGCACCCCCAGGCCTGTGGGAATGAGCGGCCAGGGGCCAAGGGCCAAGGGCCAAGGGTCAAGGGCCAAGGGCCAGGCAGTTTCTCATCTGAGACTAACCAGGTCAGCAAGGCCACACTTCTCCCCCAAACAGGGCTGGAATGTGACTGGGCAGTTGAGGGGGAATTGGAGAGCAAAGTGTTGAGCCTTTTCTGGAACTTTCTAAGACCCTCCAGTCTCCTGGGTACAACCTCAGGAGCAGCCGCCCCATCCTCGATTCCGGCACAAGTGCTCCAGCTTGCTGTAACCTAGTGGGTCCCCCCAGGTTCCTGGGATGGGCTCCTTGCACAGAAGGGAGGTGCCATGGTTTAAATAGCCCAACTGAACTCATGCTAAAGTTTAGCTCCCACAGGAAGTAGTAAGAGGCTGGAAACTTGATTTATCTATTTATTTGTACTGGAGAATAAACCCGGGGGCATTCTGCCTCCAAGCTACACCCCAGCCTTATTTATTTATTCATTTATTTTTATTTTTATTTTTTTAATTCTGACAGGGTCTTGCTGAGTTGTTAAGGCTGTCCTTGAACCTGCGATCCTCCTGTCTCAGCCTCCCAAGTACTGAGATTGCAGGCGTGCCCCTCCAGCCCCACCAGAGGCTGGAAGCTTGGTGGTATTGGAGGCGGGGCCTTCAGGAGGCACTGAGGGTTGACAGCGGGACCCTCGTGATGGCATTAGCGGCTTCAAGAGAAGAGGAGGAGATTCCCCAGTATGGCCCCGCCACCCTCTGCCCCGCTCTGCCCCGCCCCGCCCCGCTCTGCCCTGCTCCTCCTTGGGGCTCTCCGGAGTCCCTACCAGATGCAGCTCCTCCACCTTAGACCTCCACAACCATGAGCTGAATATGTTTTATATATATATATATATTTTTTTTAAATAAATTGCCCAATCTATTATATTCAGTTATAGAAACTGGAAATGGACAAGAGGCCAGCAAAATTATCTGGAACACAAATGCAAAACCTCTAGAATGCCAGTTAGAAAAGTAATAGAGCCTAGAAAATAAGCAGCCCGTTAGTGTAGGGTCACTGGACGAGGGACGGATGGGAGTTTCCGGAGGATCGGCTAAGGCTGCTGCCCGTGTATGCGCCGCTTCTGTGCATCAGGTAGGCCCTTCCCAGCTGCACACAGGACTGCTCATCCAGGAGGCCCCTGCCCACCTTCACAAGCCCTGCGGAAGAGGTGGAGCCAGCGCTTGCCTTTTCTTGGACTCCCAGAGCCCAGGAAGACCATGGGAGTTCAAAGGAACTAAGAACTACAATACTTGGGAGCCTTGCAAGTTCGAGGCCAGCCTCAGCAACTTGGCGAGATCTTCAACAACTTAGTGAGATGCTGTTTAAAAACAAAAAAATACAAAGGGCTAGGGCTGTAACTCAGAATCTTCAGTACCAAAAAACAAAAACAAAACAGAACTACAAAATAAATGGCAGTGTTTTTTTTGTTTTGTTTTGTTTTGTTTTTTTGCAGTACTGGGGATTGAACTCAGGGGCATTCTACCTCCGAGCTATACCCCCAGCCCTATTTTTTATTCTTTATTTTGAAACAGGGTCTCACTAAGTTGCAGAGTGCCTCACTAAGTAGCTGAGGCTGGCCTTGAACCCAGATCCTCCGGTCTCAGCCTCCCAAATGCTAGTATTACAAGCGTGTGCCACCACGCCTGGCTAATGGCAGTGTTTTGACTAGTGTTTGACTAGGGTTTAAAATACCCAGAAAAAAAAGGGAGAAGAAAAAGTGGGGAGTCCCATCACGTGATGTGAAGAAAGCCATCCAAGTGCAGGGAGAGAAGATTCATCGATTCAATTCTAACGTCCTGAAATGAAGCCCATAAAAAGGAACCCCAAGAAAGGTTCCAGCTGAGGAGGCTAGAATTTATTTCCTAAAGATAGTGTTTGAAAGACAGCTCAACAGTGCAGGATGGAGTTAGGGGGTGCCATGACTCACCTTGCCAAGACCCGCTGCCAGGGACTCCCACAGAAGGGCGGACGCTGCAGAGAGAGCAGGGTCACCGAAAACCCAGAAGTCACCCTGGAGCAGTTCAAACTCGTGAGCATTGAGTGTGCACTTGCGTGCCCGGGAATGTGTGTGTGTGTGTGTGTGTGTGTGTGTGTGTGTGTGTGTGGTACTGGGTAGAGGGTCCAGGGACTTTCTACCTCTGAGTTACACCCTCAGTCCCATTTTATTTTTATTTTGTTGTGAGGTTTTTTTTGTTGGTGGTGTTTTTTTGGTTTTGCTTTTTTGGTACTGGGGACTGAACCCAGAAGCATTTTACCTTCAAACGAAACCCAAGCCCTTTTAATTATTTTATTTTAGTTTTTAATTTTGAAACAAGGTCTCGCTAAATTGCTGAGTGTATCCTCAAACCTGTGCTCTTCCTGCCTCAGCCTCCAAGTCCTGGGATTACAGGCATGCCACCATGTCTGGCTTAGGGCATTTTAATTATACAGAATAATGGAGTTTCCTTGTGGCATATCTGCACAGATTTTATTTTTTCTCGTTAACAGTCATTAACCAAAAAACATGAGAATCCTTTCATGGGAGAGGCTGTCATCAAGGCGCTCTGCTGCGCCAGAGGTTGAGAGCAAACAGAAACTTGTGCGGGCTTCTAGACTCTTTCTCTTAGGGAAGCTGAGCGAAGGATGCGCTCTACTTGGGGTCTTTGTGAAGATGTTGA
The DNA here is from genome assembly GCA_004027655.1 of Graphiurus murinus. NCBI lineage: Eukaryota > Metazoa > Chordata > Mammalia > Rodentia > Gliridae > Graphiurus > Graphiurus murinus. The sequence goes on along the minus strand of PVLC010014530.1, from coordinate 20,243 downwards.
CTCCACGGCGCAGGCGCGGCCCACAGCTGGCGGTCTTTCCGGGTGTTTCCTGTGCTCTAAAGTGGAGCCAGCACCTCTGCAGAGCAGGCGCACTCAGGCGGGACAGTGAGGAGGACCCTGAGCCCTTCCGCAGGCCAGCTGCACATCTGTCCCCAGGAAAGCAGGCTTGCTTCCCGCCTCAGCCCCCACTCCCACCACAGCCAGCTCCAACTGCCGTGCAAGCCTGTAATCCCAGTACTTGGGAGGCTGGGGCTGAGACGGGAGGATTGCAGATCCAAGACTAGCCTCAGCAGCTTAGTGAGACCCTCAGCAACCTAGTAAGAGCCTGTTTCAAAACAAAAAATAAAAAGTGAGGGGAGTGGCTAGGGGATAGTTCAGAGGTAAAATACCCCAAGGTTCAATAAAAAAATAAATGTAAAAATGATTCTTCTCTGGAGACATTTTAGCATTTATACCATGGAGATCTGAATTCATCTGGGGTCTCCAGCTTCTCAAAGGTCTGGACTCTTGCTCACAAGTGTGCACAAAGCCTCAGTGTGTCACAAGTGTGCACACACACACAAAGCCACAGCACGTCACAGTGTGCACAAAACCACAGTGTGTCACAAGTGTGTGCGCACAAAGCCTCAGTGCCACAAATGTGTACAAAGCCTCAGTGTGTCTCAAGTGTGCACAAAGCCTCAGCATGCCACAAGTGTGCACACACACACAAAGCCACAGCATGTCACAGTGTGCACAAAACCACAGTGTGCACAAAGCCTCAGTGTGTCACAAGTGTGCACACACACACAAAGCCACAGCACATCACGGTGTGCACAAAACCACAGTGTGTTACAGTGTGCACAAAGCCTCAGTGTGTCACAGTGTGCACAAAGCCTCAGTGTGTCACAGTGTGCACAAAGCCTCAGTGTGTCACAAGTGTGCAGAAAGCCTCAGTGTGTCACAGTGTGTGTGCACAAAGCCTCAGCGTGTCACAAGCGTGCAGAGAGCCCCAGCACGTCAAAGGGCGTCTCCATCCTCACTGTGCGCCTCTGGCCTCCATTCCTAACGCTTCCTGTCCCAGGCCCTCCCCGGATCTGAACTCCCCCACTAACTGTCATTAATTCTCTCTGCAAATAGCTGAGCACTTGCCACCAGGGTGCAGCTGGCCTGGGGCAGGCAGGACAGAGGACAGGGGCCCATCAATAATCCCTACCATGGAAGGCCAGTCAGCCCAGTCAGCCGCAGCTAATTAAGTGGGGCTAGGTAATTAAATGCACGGGCTTTGATCTTTTCTCCTGTCTCCAAATGTTCTTTGTCACTCAGCTGCAGACAGCGTGTAACACTTCTCCACAGTGAGGAGAGGCCTCCCTGGGTGACCTCCGTCTCCAGAGCCAAGGGTCCCCCAAGGAGGTGGGTGGAAAGCCAGTGTCCAGCCCTCCCGGCCTGGCACACTCCCCCTGGATCCAGCCCCACCCCCGGGTTTCTACAGAAAGCTAGGCTCCTGCCAGGGCACATTTCCCAGGGGGCCAGGAGAGGCAGAACCCGGTAAACCATCCCCTGTGCCAGAGCAGGGAACTCACCAGGGTCCAAACCTACCGTGAACTAAGACGTCAGGCCCTAGGAGGAGGCGCCCTCTGAAAGTTGCAGGTCCCTGGAGAGAAGGCTTGCCAGGAACGCCCAGCAGGACGGATTGCAGCCCTGCCTGCAGAAACCCCTGCCCAAAATTGATTTGAAGTTGCATGAAAATGTGTAACAGAGCCAGGAGTGGTCGTGTTCTTCTGTAATCCCAGTGTTTGGGAGGCCGAGACAAGAGGATAGCAGGTTTTGAGGCCAGCCTAGGCAACTTAGCAAGACCTTGTTTCAAAATAAAAAGGGCTGGGGATGTAGCTCAGAGCCAGAATGCCCCTGGGTTCAATTCCCACTACTAAAAAAAAAAAAAAAAAGAGGAACAGAGAGAATCTCCAGAAAATACACACAATAGTCAAACGACTTGCTTGCTTGCCAATCCTTCTGGATTTTGAAAATCAGGTCATGGTGAGAGGGGCATTCAAGGGAAGCTCATCTTGGGCATTTCCACCCCTGAGGCCCAAGCAGGTAGACTTCCCACCAGGAGAAAGCGCTCCCATGGAACAGAGACATTAGCTGCCCCACCGCAGGCCCGGCCCCACAGCTCTGCTCTCCAGAGAAGATGCAGGCACGCAAACCCAGAACACCTCTCTTCTCCGCCTGCAGGAGACATCCAGTTTTGTTCTCAGTGCAAGCGGCTTTTCCTTATTACCTTCTGCTGCAAGGAGCAGCCCAACATGGCTCCTTATATAATATCCTGAGGGCAGGGGTCCCCTCGAGCCCCCCACCTGCAGCCCCCACGCAGCTCTCCAGAGATACTGAGAGGTCAGGCCCCCAGCCCTGGCACGGCCCACTGATGCGCACTTGCCAGGAAATCAACCCAGATCTGCTGATTAGCAAAACCACTCCACCAACTCCAAGAAAACAAGGGCCCCCTGCCCCGAAGCCAGGCCCTCTCCAGCTCTTCTCCCCTTACTCAGAGTCTCCGTAGCAGGCGGCAGGAAGCAGCTGTCCATGGGTAAAGTGGCTGTGTGAAATGGGAGCCCACTCCCACCCCTGCTGCTGCAGACCTCCAAAACCAAACAGGAGTCTGGAAGTCTGCACATTTCTGTTACTTCATCTGTGTGCCAAACGCTCAGAAACACTCAGACCATCCGGCAAGCCCAACCTTGGAGCCCAAAACGACAGAGAGCAAGAGGCCGAGCCCTTACTTTTCCATTTGGCTCAGACAAGGGAAGGCTATTCTGAGCCAGCACCCAGAGGAAGTAGCAAAATCCTCAGGAGAAATGGACTTGCTCCGAGGAGGTTTCCAGTCTGTTTTAACAGGCTGCTGGAGACGGTTCAGACAGGTCACTGCCAAAGACCCAAACATGTGGGTGCTTATCTGCACCAAACCCAAACCTTTGGAATTTTACACCTCACTCCTGAAAACCTCCGCATGCTCTAACTTGCAGCTCCCTGGAGGAGCTGTCTCCTGGGAGTCAGAGTCACCATTACATACACCTGTTCCACCCAGGGGGATTAGGGGCACTCCCTCCCCCAGCTTGGTGATTCTCCAGTTTATATTCTCTCTGGGGGTGCAACCCCTGCGCTTTCACAGCAAGCCCACTGGAATGCTTCAGAGCCGGGTGATCACAGAGGGCTTTAGAATAGAGCCATTGGAGTGACACAGGACAGGTACCAGCTAGAAGGACAATTAGAGCGCTCACCCTGCCAGGAAGCGCTGCCAGTTTTTACCTGTCGAAGCGATTGGGAAATAGCCCAGTGCTTGCTGAAGAATGTACTTGCACACGCATGCATGGCGTGGGAGGGTGAGCAGGTGTTTGTGAACCAGTTATATTCTCAACAATGCTCTCTGTCTCCAATTCAGAAAGAATGTTCGGCGCCCAAGCTTTGTTGCGGGGTGGGGGAGGGGCGTGCCCTGTGGCACGGAGGAACCGGACTGGGTGGCTAGGATTTCACGGATTTCCACAGCCGATGGGTGTTAGGGGTTCTTTATTTAAAAGCCACCAGCTTTGGATTCTTTGCTGTAGAACAGTAGGACAGGCACCAGCCCTGGTAACTAAGGCCGGGGGCACACTGTTGGACGTGCCGGCAGGGTTTCCCCCGTGCTTATACCAAAGGACCCCTGTACAGGAACAAAGAGACAATAAAACAATTCATTGAGTGATCCTGCTGAGAAATGAGTGCCGGTTTGAAGCCAAATCTAATTGAGGAGACACTAAATTAGTGCCGAGGCGATAACAGATAAGGAATGCTTTCATTAAGCCACAGCGTGTGAGCGGGCCTCTTCAAGAGTGGGCGCAGTACCCTAACCATGCACGCCTAAATAGGGACTTGCTTCAGTACACTCCACAGGCCAGCTTAAGATTAGAAGAAGCACCACCAGGGTGTGTTTGTGTGGCAAAGACAAAAATAATTTGTGGCTTCCCCTTCACTCCTTCGGCCGCCTCTTCCCAATCCAGGGAGATAAGCTGCACATCGCGGGCGAGACAGGGGGCTCTCTGTCTTCTCTGCCGAGGATGAACAGCAGCTTCCAGGAGAAATCTGAAACCCAGGTGTCAGCAGAGGCTGGACACCAGAGCGCAGGTGAGTCCCGCACCTGAGCCCTCAGCCACTTCCCGAGCTCTCCACAATCAAGAAGCCACCGCGCTCGGGAGCGGTGGCCGGGCTGTTCCCGTGGTGCGGTCTGTGGTCCAGCCCACTGGTCAGCGCTGCGATTTCCTCCCGGAGGTCTATGCCACCAAGGTCCCCTCTTGCATGAAGCCAACTTATGGCGCTCCTTCTCTGCCCCAGAAGTCTTTTCTGTAGCACATTCCTGACTGTTAGGCCACGTAAACACAGAGTGGGTAAAGTTTCTGTCCTCCTGGGATATACTTCTGGACCCCAACGCCTGCTTCTCATGCTCACGGTGCGAAAGACGGTGAACTACACTGGAGCAGAGCCTGCTGCGGGAGTGTCTCGCTTAACCTGGCAGGCGCTTCTCAGAGGTACAGGAGCAAACACCGGGAGGAAGGCGGACCCAGACCCTCAGGCAGATCTACCCTCGGAGCACCTGGGACACGGGTGGACATGAGCGCCAAGTGTGTCCGAGCACAGACGCCCGCCCGGACGTCATAGACATGGGAAGGGCCAGCCCGGTGCCATAGACATGGGAAGGGCCAGCCTCATCGGCCGACCTCGGTGCCACCCTCGGGCTTTACTGTGCCGCCACTTACCAGCATGCTGAGCGGCTGAGGCTCTCCCTCTCTCCCTCTTGCTGACTCTCCCAGCAGCTTCCCTTTTGGTGAAAAGTGGCATGTGTGTTCAAAGAAAGCCCAGGCACTGCCCCAGAGCTGAGAAACCCAGGTTGGAATGCCGGGACCTGGATTCGCCCGTGGATAGACATGTCGTTCCCTTAGTCTCCGAGTCACGCACATTTACTTGTAAAACCTTAATCAGCCTCTTAGTGATATAGCATTGTTCAAAGGATGTTTGGAGAGATCCAGTAACGTTTCCCTCCTTGTACATTTATCTTAACTCTGTTTTGGAAAAGCCACGCCCAGCCCCCAATGGCTTTGACCCTGGGGCTGGACATGAAGGTCAGCCTGCTTCTCTAATGTCCTCATCCTCTACAGCTCCGTGTTACTGCTAATGCGCAGAAACCTCCCTCCCAAATGAGCCAAAGCTTTCAGTGTCATTTGAAACCACTAGAGTGCCGGGCACAGTGATGCGCACCTGTGCTCCCAATACTTTGGAGGCTAAGATAGGAGGATCGCAGGTTCAAGGCCAGCCTCAGAAAATTGGCCAGACCCTATTTCAAAATTTAAAAAAAAAAAAAAAAAAACATTAAGAACTGTTAGTGGTATAGTCCAGGGGTAGAACGCCCCTGAGGTCCAAATTCCCAGTACAAAAACAAAAAAACAAGGGAAGTACAAGCGGACATTATAAACGCCCCCTGCTGAAGTAGAAAATCTTTCCATCTCTAAACCTGAAGGTTTCACAAAGGCCTTCTGGTGTGCTCTGCTGTCTCATTTCCAGAATGCTTCCTAAACCCTCGGCCCTCTGGATTATGTCTCCAACAGGCCTCTTGCAAATGCTCTTGCTGCTCCAGTTGGTCTTGAGTTACTTTAAAGCGCTCTGTCTGTGGGGCGGGTGGCTTCATTTGTACGGGACAGAATAGGTGTTTGCAATGTCAGCACACATTCCCCGCGCCCGTGGCCCTTGCTGGCTCGCTGCTGGAATTCACCAGGCCTCACAGCAGCCGGGCTTGCTCAGTCTTTGCCCTTGAAGGAGGACAAGGACACGGAGATGCACAGTGTGTGGACTCTGGAACTTATAACACGGTGAGGAAGCAGAAAGTCGGAAACCTCAGAAGTCCAAGTACTAAGCCGGGCCCAGGGGTGCGCACCCGTGATCCCAGTGCTTGGGAGGGTGAGACAGGAGGATCATAGGTTCAAGGCCAGCCTCAGGAATTTAGTGAGACCCTGTTTCACAATAAAAAAATAAAAAGGAGTGCAGTTTGGAAGTAGAATGCCCCTGGGCAAAAGGAAGGAAGGAAGGAAGGAAGGAAGGAAGGGAGGGAGGGAGGGAAGGAAGGAAATCCAAGCTCCAATCCATTGGTGGCCCTGGGGGTACCATAGCACACAAAATATCAACAATTCCTGTCCTCAGGGACTCTACAGGGGAGAATACAGAGGCTAAACTGATACAAATGATGTATTAAATAATTACAGAAGAAATAGAAAGTCGAGGCTGCTCTAGAAGCAGGTAACAGGGAAACTTTGCAAACTGCTGGTTTCTGTCTGTGGAAACACAGACACCCTCTCAGAGAGGGAAAGAAAATCACCAGAAGCAGTTTCTCTCCCTGGGTCCTCACCCTCCCAGGAATCAAAGAAATATGTAAAGTACCTAAAATGTGTATGTATGTGTGTGTGTATGAGTCCCCTGGATTAGCCCAGGAGAATTCTACCTCTGAGCTACACCCCCAGATGAGTTTTTTATTTTGAAACAGGGTCTCACTTAGTCACCGCGTGCGCTGGCCTCTAACCTGTGATCCTCCTGTCTCCGTCTCCCAAGTACTACCTAAACCCTATATCACTTAACTGATTCTCATCTAAAACCTAAGAAGAGTACGAGCCCACATGGCTCCAATTTCTTGAAAAATTCCACAAAGAGACATCATTTACATTATTTCCAAGGTGATATACATTCTTCTGAGTCAAAAATAAGCATTTCCCCAAGATTTGGAAAACTGAAGTGGAAGCGAATAAAGACTGCTTTCTGTGTCATGAGGACATTTTTCACAAGAATTTGTTTTTTCGGAGAAAGTTCAGCTTTAGGCAAATGTTCTCCCTCCTCTGAAGTCAGGATAACAAAGGAGGTTTTGAAAAAGTGAACCAAAGCCAGACATGGTAGTGCACACCTGTAATCTCAGTAGTTGGGAGACTGAGACAGGAGGATCACAGGTTTGAGGCTAGCCTCAGCAACTTAGTGAGGCCCTCAGCAACATGGCAAACTGGGAGTGTAGCTCAGAGCTAGAATGCCCTGGGTTCAGCCCCCAGGGCCAAAAAAGGAGAGAAAAGAAAAATAAACTGAGGAGAAGAATCTCAGCCAATTTGCTCTTTTATAGCAAAATTTTAAAGATTTATGAGTACGGGCATTGAAGCTACTGGCCAGACTAAATTATTTTGCTATATCCATAAACATTGGATATCTGCACTATCTTCCTGGTAATATTGGCTAGTACGGGTTTTGCGTGTGTTACATGCCAGGTAATAGACGAGATTCGTGACAAGGTCACGCGTTTCCAGATAGATGTTGTCCTCGTCCTCTCCACCATCTTGTCACTGTTGTGACGCGATTCCAGTGAGTTCTTGATCGAGACCAAGCCGGCTGTGCACACAGGACGAGTCTTCGAGGGCGTTTTCACTGACCATCAGCTCAACACCTAAAGACCCACGCAACTGGAAGGCATGCGTCCCGCTTCCCCTGGACTCGCAGCCCACTCTCCAGATGGCCGCTGGGTCCTCTTTGACAATGGCCAGTCCCCTGGCAGCTCAGTGGGGACGGGCGCTGCAGCCGTAGCCCCCAAGTCCAGCCGCCCTTCGTTCCTGCACATTCCCAAGTTGCTTTTCCATCTGGGCCATGATACCTTCAGTTAATATCTTTTCTTTTTCCTCTTTTTTTTTTTTTTCCTGTACTGGGGACTGCATCCAGGGGCATTCTACCTCTGACCTACCCTCTCAGCCCTTTTTTTTTTTTTTTTTTTTAATTTAGAAATAGGATCTCACTAAGTTGCAGAAGGCCTCACTAAGTCACTGAGGCTGGCCTCAAACCTGCAATCTGCCTGTCTCAGCTTCTCAAGGACTGGAATTACAAGTGTGGACCACCACGCTCAATTCGAGCTCCAGAAATACTTATTGATCAGACAACAGAGAGCACCCTTAGGATCCAGACAGGAAATTCACTCGCCTGTGATGAGCGCCTTGACAGCCGCTAAGCCCCGCTTACGAATACTTGAGCAAGACAGCTGACTTTGTGTTAAGCCAACACAGGGGAGACCTAGGGACCAGAGCAGAGGACTGGAGAGACTGGGTGCTGCAATCCAGAGCAGAACCAGTCAAGGACTGACCCGGAGTCCTAGGGCTTTCAACCCATTCCTGTTCCCACCGCAAGCCTGCCCCCTCCCTGGGCTTGACCCCAGGACGCAGACAGTCAGAACTCTATCCAGAGGGACTCGCCCCACCAGGGAGGAGGGGCCCGCTGACCCCGTGTACCTGCAGCCAGGCCAGGGGCCCTCCTCCTTCCTTTCTCCCTTCCTTCCTTTCTCCCTTCCTTCCTTCCTCCCTCCCTTCCTTCCTTCCTTCCTTCCTTCCTTCCTTCCTTCCTTCCTTCCTTTCTTTCTTTCTTTCTTTCTTCCTCCTCCTCCTCCTCTTCTTCTTCCTCTTTCTTCCTTCTTTTTTGTGATACTGGGATTGGACCTACGGGCATTCTACCTCCAAACTACACCCACAATCCTTTTTATTTATTTATTTTTGTTTGTTTTGAAACAAGGTCTCACTAGATTGCTGAGTATCTCTCTGAGTTGAACCTGTGATCCTCCTGTTTCAGCCTCCCAGGCGCTGAGATCACAGATGTGCACCACCACACCTGGTTCTTCTTTTTTTCTTTTTTTTTTTTTTCTTTTTTTTTTTTTGTGATACTAGGGATTGAACTCAGGGGCATTCTACCTCCGAGCTATACCCCCAGCCCTAGTTTTGTATTCTTTATTTTGAAACAGGGTCTCACTAAGTTGTGGAGTGCCTCGGTAGGTAGCTGAGGCTGGCCTCAAACCCGGATCCTCCGGTCTCAGCCTCCCGAATGCTGGGATTACAAGCGTGCGCCACCACGCCCGTCTTCCTGGCTCTTCTTTTTAAAAGAATCTCTATTGTTTCCACGAACCTCAGACCTCTCAACCCCTGCCCTTTCCAGTTCTGCGTAAAGGTACCGTCTTCCAGCTCCCAGACAGTGGCCTGGAAAACAACCTTCCCGTCGAGAACCAGCAGCCTGCCCCCTTCCCTGCGGCCCTTCATTCCTTGTGCTTTCAAAGCTCCAGTGCCGGTGGCGCATGGATACCAGGGCTGAGGAAAGGTTTAGCTGCTTGCCCTGGAGATGGGGGCCCCAGGGTCACCGTGGAAGGCAGTGATTGAGGAGCCCAGGCCAGCAGCTCTTGACGCCCCAGGGAGCTTTCAATGAAGGATTAGATCCAGGGGCATTCTTCCACTGAGCTACACCCCCAGCCAACCCTATTTTATTTTTATTATTTTGAAATATGGTCTTCTGAAGTTGCTGAGGCTGGCCTCAAACCTGCAATCCTCCTGTCTCAGTCTCCCAAGCACTGGGATTATAGGCCTATACCACCACACCTGGCACACTTTTTATATCGCATATGGTTTGTATAACATCTAATACACTCCTAAAAGTTATTAAATGTTAAAATGATTATGAGTCATATACAAAGGCATATATGTACACAGGAATTTTTATTCCTTTTTATTTTCATCGCCTAAGAGAAAATGTTGTTGGGTAATTCCTATCAGGCAATTTAGAATTTATCTCATCAACTGAAACGTTGAAAGATGTATTCAGGTGTAAATAGTGAAAGTCCGTTTTAGGGGGGCAGATTTTGACACTGATGCCAGTAACATTTGGAGTGCTACTCAAGTATCACGTGGAAGAAAGTCACGCCTGCACTCTGAGGGTGAGTCGAATGTGTCCCGAGACAGACCAGGGGAGGAGCCACCACGCAGGCCTCGGCACCCACCTCCGGCTTGGGGAAAGACGCTTCCAGCAAAACAGTTGTTTTCTCCCCCCAGGGTGAGTGAAAAGATGACCTAAGGTGCCCCAAGGACTGCTCAAGAAAAATCTTGCTAAATGACCCTGGAGCCAGGAAGCCGCAGGAGCTAGTCTCTAGGGAAATACGTTTTTAGGAAGAATGGGGAGAGAGTATGGGTACCGCTCTTGGAGTGAGAAGGAATTCTCTATGAAGCGAGTGGGGTTCATAGAGAACCCCTAGTGCTTAATCCTGTTTGTTTACATTTTGTAATAAAAAATGCAGGTGCCCTACAACTGTGAGGCTTTGGCTGGGAGGGGCCGTGCCTGGACAGGCTCTTCGGGTGCCTGGGGTGTGTTGTGGCCAGGAGTGAGCCAGGCCATCCCTTGCTCTTGCCTCTTCTCTAGCCCTGGGACAGCCAGGCTGAAGAAGGGAGTTGATTAAGACAGAGGAATACTGTCTCTGTGAGTCACCGCACCAGCCCCATCGAGAATGACATAGGCATCTTCTTTATCGCCATCAAAACAGATTCTCTCTGAATTTGGGTAAATAGCTCATTTGTGAGCTGGACTCCAATATCTGCCATTTTGTGGAATCAACACAGCATCCTCTGGGGGAGCTAGAGCTGATTATCAACATCTATGTCCCAAACATAGGTGTAGCCACTTTCATAAAACAAACTCTGCATGATATAAAGACACACATAGATCCCAATACACTAATACTGGGAGACGTCAATACTCCTCTCACATCACTAGACCAATCTTCTAAACAAAAGGTCAGTTAAAGACGCCTCAGACCTAAAGAATACCATAAACCAAATGGACCTATTAAACACATATAGACTCTTTTACCCAGCTACAGCTGAAGTCACATTTTTCTCAGCTGCACATGAAACCTTCTCCAAAATAGATCACATTCTGGGCCACAAAGCAAGCACTGGCAAATTCAAAAAATGTAACATAATTCCCTGCATTTTTTCAGACCACAGTGGAGTGAAACTAGAAATCAACTCTAAGAAGACCCAGAGTAACCATGTAAACACATGGAGACTGAACACCACATTGCTGAATGAGGATTGGGTCATAGAAGAAGTAAGGGGAGAAATTAAAAAATTACTAGAAACCAATGAAAACAGAGACACAACATAACAAAACCTCTGGGACACCTTGAAGGCAGTACTAAGAGGAAAATTTATAGCACTGAGTGCCCACATAAAAAGAACAGAAAATCACCAAATAAATAACCTAATGACACAGCTCAAAGCACTTGAAAAACAATAAAAGTCCAACCCTAAAGCTAGTAGAAGACAGGAAATTATGAAAATCAGAGCAGAAATTAATGAAGTAGAGAATTTTAAAAAATACAGAAAATCAACAAAACCAAAAGCTGGTTTCTTGAAAAAATAAACAAGATAAACAAACCATTGGCCAACCTAATCAAAAGAAAGAGAGAATCAACCCAAATTATCAAAATAAGAGATGAAAAAGGTGATATTAACACCGACAGTATGGAAATACAGAGGATCATCAGAAACTATTTTGAAAAACTATACTCCAACAAAATGGAAAATCTAGAAGAAATTGACAAATTTCTAGACACATATAACCTTCCTAAATTGAGTCACGAAGATATAGAAAACTTAAACTGACCAATAGCAATCAGAGAGATAGAAACAGCAATAAAGAGTTTACCATCAAACAAAAGCCCAGGGCCATATGGTTTTCCAAGTGAATTTTATAAAACATTTATGGAAGAGCTAATCTAAATACTCCTCAAACTATTCCTCAAACCCTCCCAAACACATTCTATGAAGTCAACATCACATTAATACCGAAGCCAAATAAAGATAGCTCAAGAAAAGAAAACTATAGACCTATATCATTGATGAACTTAGATGCAAAACTGCTAAACAAAATACTAGCAATGCACATTCAAAACCACATCAAGAAAATTATATACCATGACCAAGTCGGGTTCATCCCAGGGATGCAAGGCTGGTTCAGCATATGAAAAACAATTCATGTAATTCACCACATAAACAGAATCAAAGACAAAAATCACATGATCATCTCAATTGATGCTGAAAAGGCATTTGACAAGATCCAACACCCATTCATGCTAAAAGCACTTCAGAGAATTGGAATAGAAGGAACGTACCTCAACATCATAAAGGCAATATACAATAGGCCCACAGCCAACATCATATCAAATGGAGAAAAACTGCTAGAGTTCCCACTAAAAACAAGAACAAGACAAGGATGTCCATTATCACCTCTGCTGTTCAACATAGTACTTGAGACTCTAGCCAGAGCAATAAAGCAAGAGAAGGAAATCAAAGGGGTAAAAATAGGGAAAGAATAACTAAAACTATCCCTTTTTGCAGATGAGATGATACTATACTTAGAAGACCCAAAAAGTCAACCAAAAAACTTAGAGAACTGATAAAAAATTCAGCAAAGTGTCTGGATACAAAATCAATCTTCAAAAATCAGAAGTTTTTCTTTATGCCAACCATAAATCCACTGAAAAAGAAATCCAGAAAACAATTCCACTCACAATAGCACCCAGAAAAATAAAATACTTAGGGATAAACCTAATCAAAGAGGTAAAAGACCTCTATAAGAAAAACTATAAAAAGTTGAAAAAAGAAACTGATGAAGACCTTAGAAGGTGGAAATATCTTCCATGCTCTTGGATAGGCAGAATAAATATCATCAAAATGGCCATTCTCCTAAAGGTGATCTACAGATTCAATGCAATACCCATGAAATTACCAAGGTCACTCCTCACAGACATAGAAAAATCAGTCCTTAAATTCATCTGGAACAACAAAAAGCCCAGGATAGCCAAAGTAGTTCTTAGCAACGAGAACCATGCAGGAGGTATCACAATACCTGACTTCAAACTCTACTACCAAGCCACAGTAATAAAAACAGCATGGTATTGGCACAAAAACAGACACAGAGACCAATGGAGCAAAATAAAAGGCTCAGAAACAGACCCATGTGCTTACAGTCAACTGATTTTTGACAAAGGAGCCAAAAATATACACTGGAAAAAAGATAGCCTCTTCAACAAATGGTGTTGGCAAAACTGGTTAACCATATGCAGGAAAGTGGAAATAAACCCCACTTTCTCACCCTGCACAAGAGTAAACTCAAGGTGGATCAAAGACCTGGAAGTTAGACCAGAGACATTGCAGCTACTTGAAGAGGGCATAGGACCAACACTTGAACACATAGGCACAGGTCAAAACTTTCTCAACAAGACCCCAAAAGCACAAGCAACTCAAAGGAAGATCAGTACATGGGATTGCATTAAGCTGAAGAGTTACTGTGCAGCGAAGGAAACTATAAGAACCTCAACAGAGAGCCCACAGAGTGGGAGAAAATTTTTGCCAGCTACTCTTCTGATAGAGGTCTAATATCTAGGATATACAGAAAACTCAAGAAAATCACAGCTAAGAAAACAAATAACCCAATCAAAAAATGGGCAAAGGATCTAAATAGACACCTCACAAAAGAAGAAATACAAATGGCCAATAAGTGTATGAGGAAATGTTCTACATCATTAGCAATCAGAGAGATGCAAATCAAAACTACCTTGAGATTTCACCTAACTCCAATCAGAATGGCAATCATCAAAAACACAAACAATAACAAATGCTGGTGAGGGTGTGGAGAAGTGGGAACCCTAATACATTGTTGGGATTGCAGATTAGTGCAACCACTTTGGAAAACAGTATGGAGGATCCTCAGATGAATGAGAATGAACCTACCATATGATCCAGCAATACCACTTCTGGGTATCTACCCAAAAGAATGGAAACCAAATTATCAGACAGACGCATGTGTATCTATGTTTATAGCTGCACAATTCACAATTGTCAAATTATGGAAACAGCCAAGATGTCCATCAAAAGATGAATGGATTACAAAACTATGGAATATGTACACAATGGAATTTTACTCAGCCATAAAGAAGAACAAAATCATGTTATTTGCAGGGAAATGGATGCAACTGGAAAACATTATGTTAAGTGAGATTAGCCAGTCACAAAGAGTAAAAAAGCATATCTTCTCCCTAATATGCAGGTGCTAGGGAGAAGATGGGGCATAAGAAGGTCTGCAGATGAAAAAGGAGAAACCCTGGATAAACAAAGAAGTGGACTTAACCGAAGGGGATGGACGGGGGGCAGGGGGAGACACCCTAATGCACATGATGTACTTTCACAAATATATCAAGGTCATTCACTAAACTGAACTTGAGAAGGAGGGAGGGCGAGGGAGTGGGTTGGGAATTGGGGAAAGGGTTAAATGAGAAATGTGCTTTATCAGCTTGTAGCTAACAAAGATGTATGATTACAATGCACCAATTATTATAAAAAATAAATAAAAAAGAGCTTAGAGTTTAAGTAAGAGTAAATTGTAAAAATCAGCTGTTACCCCTCTCGAGTGAGGCTTAAGGGCTGCGTGAGGAAGAGGAAGTAGGATGGAGACGCAATTCTGGGAGAGCAGCAGGAGGAAGGAAAATGGCTTCTCTTGTGACCTTGGGCTCTGGAAGGGCCTGTTGCCTTTACAGCGTTCAGTACAAACCAGCGTTCAGAAAGGCAAAGGTAGACACCCGCGCATGTCTGTAAGCATGTGTGTGAGTATTATTCTGAATACTTCGTAAATATTATAGTTGTTTACAATGGAAAATAAAAGCTGAGGGGATTTTTGACAAATATATTGAATTAAAAATACATTATTGACAGTGGATAAAACAGATAATTTTTTTTCATTTTGCCAAAAAAAAAAAAAAATGGGGAATTGAGGACATTTGTGTGAGACAGATGGGCAGACAGATGCCACCTACTTGTACTGAGACGATCTTGGCAGAGCAGCTGATGCGTGCAGTACACGTGTGGGGTGATAAGGGTTAGTGTCATTGCTAGACACCCAGACATTGAGATGCAGAGAGACGGCCTGAGCAGGGCATGGTTGCACTGCTTATCAGTGTAAAAGAAAAGTGAATCAAAGTAAAATAAAAGCCAGGCGTGGTGCTACAGGCCTCTTGTAATCCCAGCACTTGGGAGGCTGAGCCAGGAGGATGGCAGATTCAAATTCAGTCTCTGCAACTTAGTGAGACTCTGTTTCAAAATAAAAATCAAAACGGGGCTAGAGGTATAGCTCAGAAGAGGAATGCCCTGGGGTTCCATCCCCACCATCAAAAAACAAATTATTATTTTTTTAATTAAAAGGAATAGGTCCTCCACCTGAGAAACCACGTGGCTTCTGCCTCTCAGACATCTTTGGTAAAGCCTGTTTGAGGGAGGGAGAAAAAATGATGGAATTTATTTCTCTCCAGGGACGGGCGGCAGTGCACCCTTGGGTCTCCCCAGGTCCCCAGTCTATGGGTGCCCTGCCCTCTTCCAGAACGTAGATGAAATCCATCTTCTGTCGTTTATGGGAGCGGTAGGAAGACAGAGATGGAGAGAGAATCCAGTTTAATCACTAAGAAAATGAAAACAGATGCGCAGCAAGGAGGAGGCGCAGCTGGTGGGAACGAAGAGACCGGAAGCCGTTCCAGGGTTGGCAGCTCCGACCTCCCGCTCCCAAGCTCCGTCCCAGGGCTCCCCAGGAGGGCGGCCAAGTCAGCAATAGCTCCTCTCTGCATGGAAACCTTGCTTGCAAATCTCGGCCCTGTAAACTTTGCAATTAATTGAAGATCCTCGGCTGGGGTTGAGGGTGAGGCTACTGTCCCAGTAGGAAAAGGGCGAGGTAGAGCTCAGAGGTGAAAATGACCTAGGTTCACTCTCCAGTATCATAACACACAGGACGAGGAAAGCATAGGTCTTGTTCGAAGACACAGAGAGTAGAGGCCAAAGATGGGCACTCCCTGGAGGCCACTGCTTGCAGAGGGGCTGGTGTGCCAGACCCTGGAGGCCGCTGTGGACCCAGCCTGCCCGGCCAGCGAGGCAGCCGCAGTCCCTCAGCTGGCCCTGCGGCTGCAGCCACCACGGGCGTGCAGCTGCCAGCAACTCAGCCCCACAGCCAGGAGCCTCAGACCTGCTGCTGCCGAGAGCCGGGCCTGCGCAGGGTGGAAGAGCTGGGACTCCGCCTGAGGACCAGCTGCCCTGGGGTCTCTGTCCTCCTCTCCTGGCCTTGGAGAAAGCCATCCCCCAGTAGGAAAGACCCGTTCTCAACCAGGAAGCAGCTCCTTCCCACTCTAACACCAGCTTGTGCCCGGCGCAGTGGCACACACCTGTGATCCCAAGACTCAGGAGACTGAAACAAGAGGATCACTAGTTCAAGGATAGCCTGGACAATTTAGTGAGACCCTCGGCAACTTAGCAAGATCCTGCTTCAAAACTTTAAAAAGAGCATGAGGTGTAGCCGAGAGGAAGCACGCCCCTGGTTCAATCCCCAGCGCCAAAATAAGTAACATAGGCTTTCCATTTTATTTTTAATTTTCATATTTAATCCATTTATTTTCATACTTTTATTGGTATATTGTAACTATACATCAAAGTGACACTAACACACCTGCACAGAGCATTGTGTGTTTCCTCCACACTCTGCTCCCAACACATTAGTGAGCTTGGCAGTGATACCTTCCTACTGCACACAGCATTAGACTGTCCTCTCCTCGGTCCTCCTCTCCCCTCCCCCCTCACTCACCCCTCCCCTTCCACTCTTCCACTGGTCTCTCTCCTCGCTTTGCTGCAGTCCATTTTACCATGGGCTTCTTCTAGCTCTTCTCACAGGCTCACCTCCACGCTTGCTTTTACCAGACAGGCATCAGGAGTGACGAGAGGGAACTCTTCCTTGTGGCCCCGGAAGAATTTGTCTGGGAGTCACTGGTCTTGCTACTGGACGCACTGTGCAGGATGGTCCGGATTCACAGTGTTGGGAGCACCCAGTGGAGGACCCAGCCGGAGCCAGCAGGGGCGCGGGAGGGGACCCTGCCGTTCTGCGTGGCCCCACTCACAGGGGGTGGCATGGACAGGCAGTTTATGTCACCGAGATCTGTTCACAGCGATGAGGAGTCCTGAGTCCTGTTTCTTGATCAGCGTGCTGAGCCTTTGCAAAATCTTACAACTTCTTAAAAAGCGGATCAGTATTTAGGCCTCTGTCTTAAACAGACCTTTACTGCTTTCCTAGAACCACAAACAGGCCGGCCGTGGTGCTGGAGCGTCTCCTGCCACCTGAGGTGCCTCAAGGGCTCCTAAGAAGAAACGCCCTTCACCCCTCCTACGCAGCGGGAGGTTGAGACCGCCCAGCACTGACTCTTCTCAAAGTCTTGAACGCAAGCATCGCTCCGTCCGCACAGACTGGTTGATAAGCTAAAAGAGAAAAGTCTCATTTTGATTGTGTATGTAGCAGATTTTTCTAGCATCTTGAAGAAACAGAAGAAATCAGTTCCTGTGGGAACAGGTTTACATGCAAAACTGAATTAGCCGCTCTTTGTTGTGGAGGGAAAATAAATTCTGGAGCTGATTTTCTTTAAACCACTGAGAGACACTCAAAGGCCCTATTGCGATCAACTAGTGATCTGGAAAAGTCTCCATTTTGAGAACAAAGACATTTCCAAGCTACAAAGATTGCAAACTCTCCCATCTATCTGGCTTTTTTGCTTGGATTTGTGCCTTTCAGTCTTCATTCTTTCTTTCTCTCCCTCTCTTTTTTTTTTTGTTTGTTTGTTTTTTTTGGGGGGGGGGGGGTTTGGTATAGAAATTAAACCCGGAGCATTCCACCTCTTAGGCTACACCTCTGGCCCTTTTTATTTTTTTTACTTTGAAACAGGGTCTCATTAAACTGCTGAGGCTGGCCTTGAACCTGTGATCCTTTTGTTTCAACCTCCCAAGTACTGGGATTAACTACCACTCCTAGCTAAGTATGACTTTATTACTACAACCCTCCTGATAAGCACCGTCATCTCCACTGTCCAGGTGAGGAAGCAGGTCAGGTGCACTTTGCCCAGAGTCACTCGACTAAGGAGAATAAACCAACCTCGAATATGGGCTGTCTTAGTTTGAGTCACCGTAACAAATTAAAATGGCCTGAGTGCTTAAACTACCCGGCCTGACTTCTCACAGACCTGGAAGCTGGGCCAGTCAAGACACTGACAGAGTCATGTCCCACAGACACTCTCTTACCAGTTGGCAAACGGCCATCTCCCTGCTGCATCTTCACACGGGAGGAAGCAGGGTCAGGACGCAACCGCTCCCCTGCCTCTCTCCCTGTGAGACTCCAGCTCAGGACCTCACCTGAGCCTCCCTGCCTCTCCAGGACCCAGCCTCCAGACACCAGCCCCCTGGGACTGGACGTGTGAGTGTGCGGCTGCAGCTCCTGCAGAGTGCCCACCTCAGAGGCGGCTCTCGTTTCCGCACATGGCCTCAGTCTTGCTCTGTTCTCTCACTGTAGGCCGGAGTGACCTGGCTAGGAATGCAGATGCATGATTGCAAGAGAAACCGCACGGGCATGGAATTCTTCCGGGGACTAAAAATGATGCATGACAGCCTCATGAAGATGTAAAAGATAAATATAAACATATGCTACACAGATACCACTTTCCAGGAACAAAAATGCAGGTCATACCCCAAAATGCATTTCTTTGAAACCTGAGTAGAAAGGAGGATGGAGGGACTGATGTGCCAAGGGTTACCAAGCCATCCTTCGACGGTCCCTCATTGACTGAGCCCGCCAGACGCCAGCCCTGGGGACACTGCAGAGCGTGCGGCTCGAGCCCCAGGCCGTGAGCCTCCGCCTGGCTTCAGGACCTTGGGCAACTTACTCTAAGGGCCGTAAGGTGTAGGGTCTTCATCTGCAGAATAAGGACATTAAGAAGTACTTATCCCCTGGGATTTCCTGGGGGATTTTAATAAGATAATGCATGCAATGGAGCAGGAACACAGTCCCTGTCTGCTTTCCTCTTGAGCCCACAGCTATTAAAAAGTAGAACACTATCTACCTAAAATGAAATAAGATAAGGACTCATGCCCCAGACTGCTCTCAGGTTCATTTGAGGAGCAGGTCTATTTCGGATTATTTTTCAGTTTCCTTCTTGGGAACAGATTAGTTTACACAAAAAGTTCAGCCATCCCAGGAAAACTGGGACAGGAAGCCATTCACACTCTAAAAATAAAAGGGTTCTGGCCAATGTTAACCTGAATAGGTACTATGTTATTTTATTTGGGACTTTTCCTCTAACATGAGTTCAAATGAAAATAGCCAAATGTACTTAGAATCCCCTGCCTTCCAGCCACCCAGCTCTGCAAGGCCCCAGGCTCTGGCGTTCGGGCTGGAAGGTGGACACAGTTACCTGGGAGACCCCACCTGGAGCTCACCTGGCTGCCCAGTGCTTCCCGGGGTCAGCAGAGGTGAAGAACGGGAGGGAAGAGAAGAGAAAAACAAAGCCGGCTTTAAATAGCTAAACTGGGCTTCCATTTTGTTTTCTCCTGCTGTGAAAATGTGAAGGATAGGAAGGCTCAGAATCACAGTGCTTAAGGACTGCAGGGCAGGGCACGGTGGCACTCGCCCGTCATCCCAGTACTTGGGAGGCTGAGACAAGGAGTATCACAGGCTCAAGGTCAGCCTCAGGAACTTAGTGAGACTCTGCTTCAAAATAAAAAGGCTGTGGGTGTCGCTCAGAGGTAGAATACCCCTGGGTTCAACCCCAAGTACCAAAACAATAGCAGCGACAACAAGACTGCATGATCCTCCACCGTGACCCGGGTGGGAAGGCACTGTGTCCTCATAAGGTGCCCCTCTCAGGAAAAGCACAGGCCTCCCACTCAGAGCAGGCCTCCGCCTTACCCAGGCCCCGCAGGGTCATCACGGTCCACAATGGGCCTGAGCGATGGCCATGTGGACAAAATAAACTGAGGACTTAAGGGTACCTCTTTCTACCGGGCATGGTGGCCCATGCCTGTAATCCCAGCACTTGAGAGGCTGAATCAGAAGGATTGCAGATTCGAGGACAGCCTCAGCAAATAGTGAGACTTTCATCAACCTAGCAAGACCTTGTTTCAAAGTAAAAATTAAAAAAAAAAAAAAAATCGGGCTTGGGGTGTAGCTTGGAGGTAGAATGTCTCTAGGTTCAATCCCCAGTACCAAGAAAAAAAAGTTACCTCTTTCTGGCAGAAACCTGACTTATGGGACCTCTTTGTGGACTCAGAAATGATAAAGGAAAATAGTGGGAAAGCAAAAGCAGCCCGAGTGATGGAGCACACGTCTAATTCCCTCACAAAGTACGTCTGCCATCTGTTTTGACCCGTGTCAACCTGTGCTTCAGCTCGAGCGGTCTGGTAGCTTCCACGTCTTTTGACATACAAACCCTCACCTACTGAAGGGAGAACTCTTTCAGATGACGGTGTGCTCTGAGGAGCTCAGTAGGAGGAAGGTAAGAAGTCGGA